>VUQS01044961.1:0-15814 GCA_015108495.1 Heterochromis multidens
TTCAAAGTTTTTGCAATTTTCCGGACTGACTGACCTTCAGTTCCTAAAGTAATGATGGACTGTCGTTTCTCTTTACTTAGCTGATTGGTTCTTGCCATATTATGAGTTCTAACAGTTGAGTCAAATAGGGCCATCAGCTGTGTACCAACCTGACTTCTGCACAACACAACTGATGGTCCCAACACCATTAAGAAGGCAAGAAATTCCACAAATGAACCCTGACAAGGCACACCTGTGTAGTGACAACAATTTCAGGTGACTACCTCATGAAGCTCATTGAGAGAAGGCCAAGAGTGTGCAAAGCAGTGATCAAAGCAAAGGGTGGCTATTTTGAAGAATCTAAGATATAAAACATGTTTTGGGTTATTTCACACTTTTTTGTTTACTACATAATTCCATATGTGTTCATTCATAGTTTTGATGCCTTCAGTGAGAATCTACAATGTAAATAGTCACAAAAATAAAGAAAAAACATTGAATGGGAAGGTGTGTCCAAACTTTTGACTGGTAGTGTATATAAAACACGATTAGGCAGAACAGTGATGCCCATCTCAGCCACTGTATTCAAGATGGCATGGCAATGTGGTGGCTTCCACGATCCAGTGCTCGCTTCTATGTATTTTTAATGGATTAATTCTAATTAATTCTGATTATTCATCAGTTTGTTGGAAGATGTAATTACACAGTAATCAATGCAATATTTATGAGTACAATATTCTTTTTTTCTGTTAAATAACCTCAAAAAATTACTTACTGTACCTTTAAGTATCAATAACAGAACATCATTAACTAGGATGTTGTATGTGAATACTGTAATTGGCATGTGGTTTTGAGCTAATGCTCAAAATCAAAATCTATCCCTTTCAGTGCTCTGTGGGAGTTATACTGTCATTTTTACAGGATCTTTTTGTGAAGGGTAATGTAACTCACCTATTGGGATTTATATGGCAGATATTTCAGCCCGCCGTATTGATTTTGATAGAAAAATAATGGGCCAGCACCTTTTATCATGGCCAATAGCAAAAGATGCAAATTGTCACATCTAGGCCATGCGCTAAATGCTCTCACCTATTCTCCCTTTGAACCCTTGGAACAGGTGGAGTTGAAAACGACCTTCAGGGTTGTCATATTGCTTGCTTTAGCCCCGGCTAAGCACATAGAGGAGGTCCGTGTACTTTCTGTGTATCAAACATACATGCAGTTTCCCTCAGGAATACAAAGGTCAGTGTGCAGCCTAATCCTGCCTTTTTTGCAGAAAGTATAAGCTTGTGTTTCCACATGAAACTGGCTGCCAATTTTCCTTCCCCTTTCTCCTTCAAGGAGCACTGTTGTTCACGTCGTCTTCAGTGTCCAGTCTGTGCTCTATGGATTTGTTTGGTCAGGACCCAGAGTTTGAGACATGGTGAGCCGTTATCTCTTGTCTGTCTTCTTTCTTCTTTTGTTTCTTTTGTCAAAACCACACATGGGATAACTTGTGTCTAAGCAGCGTTTTTCGTACTGGATAGGAAATTGCTTATTGTAGCAGGGGTCTTTAATCTCCTGATGGCCTGCGTGAACATTCCACCAGGGACCTGGCAACCTTCTGCATTCTCTTAAAGAGAGTTTCTCTCAAGCAACATGCACAGCTGCATGCTGGGCCAGTTCACTTGCGTTTTCTAGGTTTTTAAGTTAGATGTTAAAGCATCGACCCCAGTGCACCCAATCCTTAATGCAGGCTCTTTTCAGGATGTGGCCTGTTCCTTATGAAGTGCCACTGGTGATAGCTGTCTTTTCAGCAATCCAGGAATTAGGATTTTTCCCATAGAAAGATTTCAAATGAATGCTATAAAAGAAAACTTACAGTTATGGATAGTGAGTGAATATCCTACCAGGTCACTATCCTTACTGTAGAAGCAACAAAGACAGGAGCTTGTTTTAAATAACCCTAAGTTAGCCTAATATATAGGAGGAGAATCCCAATTCCTCCTGCACTGGTGTCACAAGTGTCAGTCAATAAGGGCTGGTGTATTTTAGCTGCAAATAGGTGCTCACAAAAACATTCCCAAAGTGGGATGCTAGCTCAAACTAATCAGAGAACAAGGGTTATATCCAAAACATTTCATTCTTAAGTCATTATGGCTACAGACTATAGTAAGATTGCTCTCATTAAGTTAATTGCTGACATCTGAGCATGTGGTGATATCATTAAGGAGAAGTCAAATAACTCAAAAATCACATGTAGCCAGATATCGTATAGGTTTCAAGAAGATTACTGCAAAGAAAAAAAGAGCTAAAATTAGACTTTTAATGTTTACTGTTCTTAGCCTTATTGATTTTATGTACAATGAGGAATTGATAATTAATCATTTTTATTACAATTGTATTCGTTCACTTTTAGTTTCGCCTTGAAACAAGTTAGTTTAAAAGAACTTGCTTGTGTTTGTTGACAGTGCTTCTGTAATAGCATTGTCACCATGGTTCCATATCTCAACAGTTACACTGATGAGTGAGCTAACAAATAGAAGTTATAGCTGCCACACGCAAAAATTCAATAAGTTGTAATGAACATGAGTTACCTCCTAATCACATAAAGGAGGTAATATGGCATACTGTTTGTCACAAGGCAACATATACCTTGGTGTGTGTGTGTGCTAATAATGGTACTAATAACACAACTGACGGCAAAAGACGTAAATCAAAGCTGTGCCACAACAGCTACTGTACAAGAAACTGCACAACATGGTGCACAGTTTCCTGTCTGTGATGAAGGAGCAGAGAGAGACAAAAAACAGGGATCCCATATGAAGGTTCTAACTGAAGGTGTAACTCAAGAGGCAGTACAGTACCTGGATTCTGTTATGTCAGTAAAGACACCAGGCCTAGGATGTCTTTTCATCTTCTAATAACAATGGAAAATCTCTGTTGTGGCTCTTTGGCACAGTGCAGCAGAAAAGTCAGGGATCCTGTTGGATCCTTGCCTTTAGCTGATCAGTGTGGCACTAATAGTTAATTGTTATGAATCTGAAATGATGAAGAACTGGGAAAGAGAAAACAAAACAGAAAAGATGGCAGAGGCGGGGAAAGGCTCAAAGAATGAATGCTCTGTCATCCACGAATGGGACCAGGAGCTGCAGTCCAAACCAGTGAGGTCATTGGCTAGCGTGAAGTTAGTGTTTTTCTTTAGCTCACTGCCTTTTCGAAATAACCTTAAGCAGAATTTAAGCTGTCAGATATGTGCTGCAGAATAGATAAAACATTTACTAACGTGCTAGTCTTTGTAGCTGTGTGTGTCTTTTCCAACTTTTGTTTTGTCCCAGTTTCCACACCTGGCTTTATCTAAGGCCTGCCAGTAACCATATTTAACAAAGACCCTCTCTGTCATTGTGAAACAAAGCTGTTAAACTAGGTCTTTCCTCTCAATACTCCTGTTTGCCGCCTCTTCTGTTTGTCTGTGACGTTTTCATCTTAAATAGTAGGTTTAACTAGAAGGAGGTAACCCCTAATTTGGTGTGTGAGTATTTAGGAGAAACTGAGGAGGGCTGGCAGCGGTGCACTCTATAATTATGTCTTGTGATGTTAAAAAGAGTCTCCACTGCTGACTCCCCCAACCCCAAGCTGAAATGGAAATCACAATCAGAGAAGAGTAAAAAGGATACAAACAATGTTTTTTTTCCATAGGCCCCGCAGTACTACTTTGTCTTCCACCACCATTCTCTTTTTAATTCTGGCTCTGTTTATCTAAGCTCTCCTTCCCTTTCACTCCATCTGCTGCAAGGAATTTGTTCAAACTTAGCCCCTCACGCTGAAAGTCACACGGAGTGTTTCGTCATGGGTGTTTATCTTGTTGCTTGTTTGGGGCTGTATGGATCCTGCTGGACCCTAGCTGGTATAATGAGGCTGAGGGCTGAGGGATGAGCCTCTAAATAAGGGGTGAGGCAGAGGACTAAGTGTGGGTGTTCCTCTTGTCAGGGTCAGGGTTTGTCAGTGTTTGTCAGCACTCCAGCAGAGGAGGGGATCATTAAGGAGTCATTAGTGTATGGACATGTGCCTCCACCACCCATCTTGGGGCCCGCGCTAATAGAGGATGGAAGAGGGGGCAGCTTGGCACCCATGTCTTTTTTCTCTAGCCTTCACTGCTTTGTTGATTAAAAAGGATTTGGGGATGATTAGAGGGGTTAATTTAGCAGAAATGCTGGGTGGGGGCAGGAAGAGATTGCTGTCCAACTAAATAAAAGACAACACACCTCTTTCTCACTGTGCACACTTCATAGCGAAAGGTAGCTTTGTGGGTGCACTTAGCTGTTGATATTAAAACCACTATGAGCAATACTACCTTGTACATAAGTATTTGCTTCCTCACCTCCTGTTGTGCTACGCTGAGGCACAGAGCTGGCTTTAGTGCAGTGGCCCTAACAGCATGTCCACCCCGCTTTGCCTTAATGACACACAGGCTCTTCTCGGCCCACTGGTTTAGAACTGCTCTACAGCCGCTCGCTTAGCCATGAATCATGAGAGATGGACGGCAGGCATCAGCCAATGGGCCATGACCAGAGTCGGGGAACAAGGATTGTGTGTATGTTTTTGAGAGTGTGTGCGCGTGTGCATTAATTTGAGCACACATCTGTGTTCCCATATTCTAGTGCGATGTGAATCTGTCATGTCCTATTCGTGTGCATGTTAGTCTTGGAGCATGTCAGTGTGCAGACAAACATGAAGCAGAATGTAAGATTGTAAAAAATTTGATGGTTTCCCCCTCATAGGTTCCGGTTTGATGGTGTGTGTACTGATTTGTCCCCTAACACACTATTGACCCAGAACATAGATTCCTTGCATGCATGCACACCAGAGTCTAGGTTCATCGCCATGTGTATGTATGCACATGTATGCAGGCGTGTGTATATGCACTGTGCATTTGCTGCATTCGGGGTGACGCAGTGTTGTGTCTCCCCCAGTGGAGCATTTGGAAGGCTGTCAGAGAGATGAATGAGTGCCGTTATATCGACTAGTGCTCCCTGCCGCCTCCTCCCTCTTTCTTTCCTCAGCACCACATTCTCTGTTTCTCCTTTCCTCTACCTTTCCACATCACCTCCACTTCTTTTTGTTTCTTCTCGTCCATTTCCACCTCTCGTCATGTAATTTTGTTCCTTCTCTATCCCTGCTTTTATAGAATCATACACCATATCACCATATTCTATATGAGTGTTGACTTTAGAAAGAGCAGACACTGTCCACTCTTACAGGATTATTTGCTATCATGGGCTTGGCTTTTTAAATTGACTGCAAATCTGGATGTTGTATGGACTCCTTGATTTACTGGTTAAAGAATCAATACACAAGCCATCACAGTCCCTGTGTCTAATGCTTCTCTAACAAGACTTAAACTCTACAGTTCCTTTGTGTGGATTGAACTGCTTAGAGTTGGGAAGTTGATTAATTTGTCCTAAATAATATACCTTGTCTATTTTTTCATCCCTTGCTGCTCCAATCAGTGGCGACTGATTAAATAACAAATAAGCAGTGCTTTCTGGCATGCTGTTGTGATGCACTATATGATCATCAGACACTCCAGAGACAATCCATCGTGCTCCTTGCAGTTTCCGCTGCGCCTCAGGACACTGAGTACGCCATAGAAATTTTAATCATTAGGAAAATCAAATGTCCGCTCATTAATCTGTGCAGAGAGATTTCATGTCACATGGCAAGAGGGATGAAGACGGAAGGTTCCAACTCATCTTCTCTTAGAAAATGTGTAACAATAAGGGATGAAGCCTGATTAAAGGTGCCAGCCAGTGCACCATTAATTCACATGGCTTTGATTGAAATAAATTGCAAGCCAGAGTACCCAACAGAAAAACTCCTAGCTCTCCTTACCAATGTTTTGAGTAGTCCCACTATAGTGCTTGCTTTCTGGAGAGCTTTCAAGCGGTCCAGAGAGGCTGGATAATGTGTTGTCTTTTAGTCAAGGATTAATTCATTATCTCATCACATCGGTGTAATCCTTATTACAGATTCGGTGAGTCATTCTCATGTAAATTCTGATCACTGCCATCGGGCCAATCTTAGTGTTCTTCACTGGTGACCAGAATTGTGTCAGTGTCTAGATTCTGGACAGACCTCCCACCTAAACCTGGCACTCCCTCCTCCTCCTTCCCTCCGGCCCTAGCCCAGCCCAGCCCTCATCCAGGCTGGCCAGAGAGCCATTTAAAGCTCTGGAACTGCATCCCTTTCTCCGGCCCAATCGATAGTGGAGCTGTCAGTAAGACGAATGGAAGCTTTAGGAAGTCCATTTTAATGAAGGAGAAGGAGCAAAAGAAAGAGAGGTACTTGGAAAAAGGTGGAGGCAAAAGGACAGATGGAGGTCCCCTGAAAGTAGTTATGAAGGGAATAAAGAAACACAGAGAGAGAGAGGAAAGAAGAAAAGAGAAGCAGAGCAGGAATGTGTGTGTGCGTCTTTATTGAATGTGTGTGTAAAATTATGTGTGCACTGTGTAATACCGTCTGCATTGACAAGGTTGGGGATGGGTGGACTGGGTTGATTTAGCTACAGTAAGACCTATTTCTAGCTCAGAAGTGTGAAATGGCTCCTTAGCTACAGTAACTTGTAAAGCACACTCCAGCACAGAAACCTATATTAGTTTTATCTGGCCTGCACACCAACACCACATCAACTCCTCTGGCTCATGAATCATGTCAGCAGCCCTGGGGTAAAAAGACATTGTTGTGACAAGGAAGAGCTACAAATCCAAGGAAACTCCCTCCTCAGTTCCAATCTACCTACACACTGGCTGGCATCAACAGATCTGTACACATTTGCATTTAAAAGATGTCCTCTGGAGCAGACACTTAACATGTGATTTTGTTGGTGTTGTTTGTTTTCAGCCCGTTTAACAGGCATTTAAGCTGATACCATTTGCCTTACGTCGATATGCAGAAAAGGCTACATGCTAATTGGTGATTAGCAGTAGAGGCTCGAGGTTAGGCACAGTCAGTGGTGTCGACCAACAATCTCTTCTGGGCAGTGGCCCAGCTAAACTCACTGGAGCAATTACTAGCCCTTGATTAGTCAGTACGACTGTGAAAATGATTGGCCATTTATGAATATAGCCAAGTACCTACTGTCATCAGCCAGAAAGTTGACAGAACCCTCATAACATTAATGATTTACACCTTAAATAAATATATGAATTTCTTTTTAGTTTTAGTTTTTACTGTTACAGATGCATTCTAATACTATATATGTCTGCTAAATAATATTGATCTTGTTATTATGCAATATTCTGCTCTAAAACTCTGGGTCCTGGGAGTCGTCTGGACGATACTTTGACATTTATCACCCACCTAAATACTGTCCCAGATAAAGCACAAAACCATCCTCCCACCTTAATGGCACTCCCTGATGGCAGTGGCCTCTCCCAGTCAGACTATGGAATGGTTTGATGAAAAACACAAAGAGCCTAAGACATTGACCCAGCCTCCAAACTGCCAAGATCACAATCTGAATGAGTATCCTCTGGATGTGCTGAAATACACCAGAACCTCTGAAGCCCCACCCCACAACCCAAAGGATCCACTGCCAACATCCTGGTAACATAATAAGATACCCTAAGAGTTCCCATGTTAGTGCCTTTACAGATCAGAGCTGTTTTGGTGGCACAAGGGGGAACTTCACAATATTAGCCAGGTTTTAATCTTGTGGCTGATTTGTGTTACTTATATTAAAAAAAAATAAAAATAAAAAATTAGCTACTTTAAGTTCACTCCCAGTATAGTATTTTTTTCCTTTCCTCTGTCACTGAAACAGGTTGCATTGTGAAGAAATGCCCCCTCCATCTGTGTTTTTCCTTTCTCCAATATTTAAAGAGTGAAACCAAAAATAGGATGTCGATAAGTCCTCACTATTCAGCCATCTGTAAAAAGTGATGAGCTTGTCCTTAGAGATAAGGTGAAATTCAGATGGAGTGGCAGAGTTTTGGACAAGTCCATGTCTGTTTTCCGAATGGTTTCTGTAATACACGTGAACAAGGGGTCTCCCATGGGAGAGAGAGGTCAGCGCAGCTACAAGCATTTGATGTTTACATTATATATAGCTGCTGCACACACGGGGATGTAGGAGGCAGCATATTTGCAGAGTGAGGAAATGGTCTTTTGCATGACTCTCTGACATCACGCCAAATACGGGGGATTATAGCTCTTCAGTTTGGCTTGGCTCAAGCTTCCTAACAACTCCTATATGCTGAGATTTGCTCTCTTTGTCACTTTGTCTCTCACCACTCTTATCTTTAGCTTTTGTCCCAAGTTACAGCAGTGTCAGCATTCTTGTCCTTGTGGCACAGTATCCAGACCTTCCCCAGCCTTTCTTGGACGAGAGCCCCGGTTTCTGTATGAGGAGGTGGAATGTGTCTTTGTGGAAAGCCATCAGAGACAGCAATAAAATGGAGAGAAAATATGATGCCCCAAGTGCGTGAAATGAAAGTACTCCATCTTAGGAGGGGATGAAGCCCTCTGGGTTTTGCTTATACTTGACCTTGCAGCACACATGGTATGGTCTCTAAATAACAAGTCAAGTCAGGAATTAGCTGGCTCCACATCGGTCTCAGAAAAATCTCTTAAATGTGAAGTCTTAAGTGTAGAAAGAGCATATTCAGTAGAAGACCCAGAGCTAAACAATCCTCTGGTTCATTTTGCTGCTTCCTTACTCAATTTTGGAACTAAGTAGCTATTGCTGGCGCTATCAGTAGATTTAATTGTAGCCATTTGGCTTTTGCTTCTGACTAGGTGTGTCCATCTCAGGTTGAATTGGTTCTCATCAAACATGCAGATACACACACGTACCCTGATGGGAGATTTATTTATTAATGACTACGGACACAGCAGTGAGTTTTGATTTCATTGTAAATAAAATACTGTTTAACTGAATACATTATTAATGAGCTAACCCAACTTAAATTCATGTTTACTTTCCTTGATCAAGATCTGGTTATTTACTTTGACAATTAATGTTCATTTCTAACATGTTTCTTTTTCATTGGTGCTTAAATTCACTGTCTATTTTAAGAGTATTCAGCCCTGACTAGTGGATACAGGGTTTCTCTCCACTTTACAAAACCCTAATAACCTCCAATAATAAGATGTGTTGCTGAAGAAACATCAGGTTAAAAATGTGTAATAATTGCTTATTAAAACATATAGGTACTAGCACAGTGCCTACATGGGGACAGTGTTGCTATGTTGTTTTCTGTAGCCGATTTTTTTTTTTTTTTTACATAAAAACTGGTAACCAAGTCATGGTGATTTTATAATTGTACCCAAATCTTAATGTAGTCCCTTCCAAAGGTTGCAGTGGTGGTGGCGTGGCTGAAATTGATCTTTGCTTACTAAACACTTCTCATTAAGGCATTTGGTAGTTATAAAAGACAGAAATAGAAAGACAGAGATAGTGTCCTTTGAAAGGTTTGGTGTGCAGAACGGACAGTTTTTGTCTTGGATCTTCTCCAGCACCGCTTTTTCCAACACGAGTGAGTTATTGAATAAAAAAGCAAAGCTAAAAAGATAAGATTTTTTGAGCACTAGTTTTATGAGTGTGTTAGGTCATTTTGTTGTTATGGTTGTGTTAGTTTATCTTTTGCCCTCTCTTTGTTTCACTGTGTTTGTGTGTGTGTGTGTGTGTGTGTGTGTGTGTTTTTTAAGTGTGCATATATAGGTCTCTCGTCTCATAGAAAGAGGAAAGAGAGCAGTCAACCTAGAAGAAACACCTGTACAGAAACACCCATGAAGTGGGAATTAGATGAGACTGGTGGTTGATATAGACAAAGAACACAGAGATTCCTTGATTTGTAAGTGAGAGTTTAATGCTTGGCATTAACTCAGTATGACTTAGATGAGTGATTAACATTGCGATGAAGTTAATTTTGACTGCTGGACAGTAAGATGGTATTGTTGAGATCTTTTAGTGATTTTATTAAATGGAAAATGCAAAAACTGGGTAACAAAAATAGACTGTTGAAAAGCGAGGCACACATATTGTTCCCATACTCAGAGGAAATTACATCCTTGACTAGAAAAGGGAATTTTAGTTTTTGAAATTTTCCTGCAAATTGGCCATAATTGGTTCATATTGTTTTTGATACCAGACTTGCTTTTACAGACTGCATACAGCTGTTTGTGTGTGTTATGTTTTGTGATTGCGGTGAAAGCGTTTGCCCGTATGCGTATGTGTGAGTTGGGCATTTGTGAATATGTGCACAGGCACGTTTTTGACTTCATCGCCATTCGGAGAGGCTTAGCGTGATTAGAGTAGCGTGGTCTTCTGAAGAGTTAATGATGAGAGAAGCAGTAGCTCCACAGAGGCCAATCACACACTAGCCTCTGACAGCTTATCTTGCTCTATGTAGTGTGTGTTTCTCTGACTGCGTGTTTGTGTGTATGTGGCTGTGTGTGCACCACATGGGTTCTAATGCGTGGGAACATGTATTTGATGGGCTTTAGCTATCATTTCTCATGATAGTGTGTGTTATCATCTACCATGAACACCATTAAAATATGCAAGATTTCTTTGTCTGGATGTTTGACATTTGGGGGTTTATGGACATACAATGAAGAATCCATAATCATATAGCTTCATTATGCCAGTGCCAGACATAGATCCAGCACTGGAGGAGCTCTTGGTACCTCCGGGTCTCGTTCGGGGCTACATGCCACACAGAAGAAGGCCAATGGCTGTTTTCTCCCTTCCCGCACTCTGCGGGACTGACTGACAGGCTTAATGACGCTGTCGGGGTTACAGCATGTCTCCAACTCATTTTCGAATGTGATTGAAGTTCTCAGTGGGTAGCTTTTCATCAGTGTTGAGCAGACAAAAGGGACCTTTTTCAGTGTTGTCTTTGTATGTGTGTGCAGTTTGCGTGTTTGCACATGTATGCCTGCAGCTCAGATGAGATGCACAAGAGAAAAATCACTTTATGGTTGTTACCCGGACTGTGCAGGAATCTCATGTTCCCAGAGATAATAAGCTTTCTATGGGCGTGTCTCTAGTGTGTACTTCACTTGTTTATTGCGTACCATATACTGTATATAGACTGTGTGTCCTGATAATGTGTCAGAAGAGTGGATACTGCACAAATAAAAAAAAATAAAAAAAATAATGTCCTGGCTGGTGTGTCATTATAATAAGTTCCATGATTTTATACAGAAAGGAAATTCAAAGGGAAGATTATCAGAGCCTGATTAGATAAGACAGTAATGCAATATACAGGAAGTGTTATTTAAAGAATCTAGTCTTATTTATTCTCCTGTGTGTCTATTGGCTATATAGCTCAGCAGGCTGGTGTAAGACTCTGAGTACAGTCCACCTTAGTTAGGCCATTCGTTGCTGCAGATGTGAGATGAGTCATGTAATAGTTGTTGGTGTTGGCTCAGCTGTAGCTGTAACTCCATCCTCCTTTCCACCCCTCCTTTTTCATTTCCGCCCCTTCTCGTTCTCTTTTTCTTGTGTCCTCTAAAGCAGGGAACTCGCCTTTATTAAGTAGCAGTAAGGCATATCTTATGGCTGTGAAGCCTCCATCCTGTCGCTAAATGGCAGTGCAGAAGTGGCCTGTGATTGCTCGGTCACTCCAGTGTGAAGTGGCCAATCTAACGCAGACAAAAATCCACTTTGTTTGAAGCCACACTGGTGTTTTTTTTCCCCCTATCATTCTTGCCCATGACTGATGGAAGTAGAAATCGACTGGTGCTTATGTGTCTGCTTTGAGTCAGCTGACACTCTTTAGCTCTTGCTCAGCATACAAAGTTTCCCTCCACCTGGAGCACACCTTTTTTTTTTTTTTTTTGGCTTCAGCTTGTCCTCAGTGGAGAGAGTTTAGCAGAGTATTCCTCCTACGTTGGCAAATCCCCCTTCTTACATTGCGTGACCTGAACACAAGAGGCATTCCAGAAAAATCAGGCCTTCAAATTCCAACACAGTCCCTGCAGAGTGTTTGGTAAACATATTCGCGTCTCTGCTCTCTGTCTCTTTCTAGCTCTGCCTCCTTATTCCCTGAGCACCCATTTTTCCCTGAAATTCCTTCAGTATATTTTTCACCATTAGTATGTGATGTCCTTTTTTTTTTCTAAGAAGGCCTGTGTTCAAGAATCAGAGATAGATGTGCTTTTTATTATTTTATTTATTTATTTACAGGGGGTTGTGTGCGTGTGTGGTGGCTTGGCTGAGATGCCAACTTAATTCGTGGCTGAAGGGCTGTAACAAAAGCCAATCACCCTTCTAGTCTGGCTCCTGTTCTGCCAGAGGAGAGAGATACAATCAGGGCCCCCGCTAGCAACTATTTACCCTCTCTGTCAATCAGAGTCCCATGGCGTGTGCTCACAGCTGAAGGCACCACTGGCAGGTAGCCCAGCATCTCCAACAAAACATGCCTTAAAAGCAGTGATTATTTCTAGAACGTCCCTTCCTGTGTCCTCTGCACCACATCCCAGTGCTACAACCCGGAATGCCCCTGATCTCTCATCTGCCATTGTCTTTCTTTATAGTCTGCCTTGTTCTTAGTTGTCCATATTACCTGCAAATGAAAACCGTCGGTAGATCTCTGCTGTACGTCTTGGGGAATTTTCAGACTTAAGAAAACTAATTAGGCAATTTGGTTTTGATTGTTCTGCCTTCACATGCAGAGTCACACACATTTAAAATAGGAACAGCATCACCCCAGGAGGCACACGCGTCTCAAATGGGACAAGGAATGGAATGTTTCTGGGATTTGCTTTCCATCATGTTGCACTAAGGGAGCTTACCATCCTCATTGTCTTAAATCTCTGTCACAGTGGGAGGTAGTGTGTGCACACATGGTTTTGAGACTACGTGTATTTGTGTGCATATGTGCGCAGTGTTTTTATGAATGTGTAATACAGGCCAGTGCTGAAATCCTCCTTTTAGTCTTTATCAGGAAGACCAGTTCTGTCCACCTGCGGCTGAAGCAAAGCACCCAGTGGTGCTGAAAGCATGGGGTTAGTCTGGTGTCGCTTGGAGGAGCCACTTTCTATGGAGCAGTGAGGTGCGAAAGTGCTTTGGAGGGATAGCCCCGTCTTTTGATCCCACAAAGTACTGGTGTTGATGCCGTGTTCTGCAGACTGCCTAGGCCACAGTAGCCACCATCACCAGGCTTGTAATTACATTTGGGGAATAAAAGCACAGAGGGAGGAAGAGATTTAAATGGTTTGTGTGCCTGGCTGGAGGTAGAACAAGGCCTTTTCACTCACTCAGCTGCATGTCTTTGCTGATTTATTTGCCTAATACTGCAAAGCACGATGACAAGAGTCAGCATAAAGCATGATTCAGCTAGCTATTTAACTTACACATGAGAGGTGAGAGATTTTCTTGATGGGAGCATTTTATTTTATTATTATTTGGCACTCCCTTTTTAAACAGAAGAATGAAACAAACTACATGTTTAGCTGCTTTTGGAGGAGAACAGCTGGCATCATGTACCGCTGCACATTGTTCCCCAAGACAGATTCCAACATTCATTAGTGATGCATTAGTGATGTGATCTAATCAGCTTAAAATTTACATTTGAGTTTGCCTTCTCCAGGGCAGAACAAACTAGAAAACAAAAATCAGATAATTTTTTGGGTTAACATGTTACCCAACATTTTCATACAGTCATCTGAAAAATGTCACAGGACTCTATACAGTCCTGTTAAAGTACACCCCATGATTGAATAGCTTCTCGAACCACCTTTAGCAGCAACAACTTGAAGTAATCGTTTTCTGTATGACCTTATCAGTCTCTCACATCATTGTGGAGGAATTTTGTCTCTTCTTTAACAGCATTGCTTCAGTTCATTGAGGTTTTCAGGCATTCGTTTATGCACAGCTCTCTTAAGGTCCCAAGACAGCGTTTCAGTCAGGTTGAGGTCTTGACTTTGACTGGACCACTGCAAGACCTTGATTCTTTTCTTTTTCATCCATTCTGTTATAGATTAGCTGCTGTGCTTGGGGTCATTGTTCTGTCGCGTGACCCAATTTCAGCCAAGCTTTAGCTGTCAGAACGATGGCCTCACATTTGACTCTAGAATATTTTGGTATACAGAGTTCATGTTCAACTCAGTGACCCCCAGGTCCTGTGGCTTCAAAACAAACCCAAATCATCACCCCTCCACCACCGTGTTTGACAGTCAGTATGAGGTGTTTGTGCTAATGTGCTGTGTTTGTTTTTCGCTGTGCATTATGGCCACTTTGGTCTCATCTGTCCAAAGGACATTGTTTCAGAGGTCTTGTGGTTTGTTCAGATGCAATTTTGCAAATCTAAGCTGTGCTGTCATGTTCTTTTTAAAGAGAAGAGTGTTTCTCCTGGCAACCCTTCTAAACAAGCCATACTTGTTTAGTTTTTTTTCTTTCATGAACTTTAACATTTAACATGCTAACTGAGGCCTGTAGAGTCTGAGATGTAGCTCTTGGGTTTTTTGCAATTTTTTTGAGCATTGCCTGGTCTGACCTTGCGGTGAATTTGCTGGGATCTCCACTACTGGGAAGATTATGGCATTGTGGTAACACGCACCTGAATTCTCCAACCAGCAAACTGTCAAAACTTCTGCTTTGATAGAGGAGCTCACATGCATTTGATTAACAGCACCTGGCTGTTACTTACCCTCTTGATTCCTATTTAAGAAGTGAGGGTGTACTTAGTTTTTCACAAGACTGCATAGAGTCCCTGACACAGAGCAAAGTTGGTGTTTATGGCTACCTGAAAAATGATTATTCATTCTTTCTGTCATGGTCACCACCAGTTCTTTAAAAATATTTGGCTCATTAGCTGCTAGATTTTCACCAGCAGGCATTTCACCGGCTAGTGCCAATCCTGCTGTGCAGATATTGTGCAGTGGGTTTATCAGAGCTTTTTTGTTGACAGCAGTATTTTGCTGTTGCTTGTGGAAACAGGGTTGATGACAGTATGATTTGTGAGATGATAAAGGCCAGAAAGCTGTGTTTTGTTTTGTCTTTCACACATTCACTTGGCCCACTGTTAATATGAAAAAGACTTATTTGTGTAGATCTAAATATCTTGATAGAAATTTGATATTTTCTTCTCTCTGTCATGTGTATCTCTAAGCAGTAATTTAAGTAGTCTGCTCATAATAATGAGAAGAAGACAATCCGAAGAGACTTGAGCCTTCTGATCTGTGAGTACTTTGTTAACCAGTAACCAGAAGCAGCAAATCCTGTTTCATTGCTGCTGACTCACTGAGAAGACAGAGGAAGGAAACTTTTGAAGATGTGCAGTACTTGTCATGACTACAACCAGACACACGCATTTTAGAAATTCCATAGATACAGTTGTGCTCATAAGTTTACATAACTGGCAGAATTTGTGATTTTTTTTTGGCCATTTTTCAGAGAATATGAATGATAATACAAAAACTTTTCTTTCACTCATGGTTGGTGGTTGGGTGAAGCCATTTTTTATCAAACAATTGCGTTTGCTCTTTTTAAATCATAATGACAACAGAAACTATCCAAATGACCCTGATCAAAAGTTTACATACCCTAGTTCTTAATACTGTGTATTGCCTCTTTTAACATCAATGACAGCTTGAAGTCTTTTATGGTAGTTGTGGATGAGGCACTTTATTTTCTCAGATGGTAAAGCTGCCTATTCTTCTTGGCAAAATGTCTCCAGTTCCTCTAAATTCTTGGGCTGTTAATTAACTGCACGTTTGAGATCTCCCCAAAGTGTCTCAGTGATATTGAGGTCAGGAGACTGAGATGGCCACTCCAGAACCTTCACTTTTTTCTGCTGTAGCCAATGAAAGGTCGACCTGGCCTTGTGTTTTGGATCATTGTCATGTT
>VUQS01044966.1:0-17800 GCA_015108495.1 Heterochromis multidens
TAACTATAAGCTTTATCAAAAAGGAAAGTTTAAGCCTAATCTTAAAAGTAGAGAGGGTGTCTGTCTCCCGAATCCAAACTGGGAGCTGGTTCTACAGAAGAGGGGCCTGAAAGCTGAAGGCTCTGCCTCCCATTCTACTTTGAAATATCCTAGGAACCACAAGTAAGCCAGCAGTCTGAGAGCGAAGTGCTCTTTTGGGGTGATATGGTACTATGAGGTCTTTAAGATAAGACGGGGCCTTGTATGTAAGGAGAAGGATTTTAAATTCAATTCTGGATTTAACAGGGAGCCAATGAAGAGAAGCCAATATGGGAGAAATATGCTCTCTCTTTCTAGTCCCTGTCAGTACTCTCGCTGCAGCATTTTGGATCAACTGAAGGTTTTTCAGGGAGTTTTTAGGACAGCCTGATAATAATGAATTACAGTAGACGAGTTTAGAAGTAATAAATGCATGAACTAGTTTTTCAGTGTCACTCTGAGACAGGATGTTTCTAATTTTAGCAATATTGCGCAATTGATTGACATTATTATCCCAATATTCTTCCTTCCTTTAGCTCTGGCGTTTCTGACATTAGCTTAGACGATGCCATTGCGGAGTTGGCATTGTCTATATGTCATTGTATAGAAGTCTATGGGAAATTGACCAATTTTCTCACTTGAATAATTACCTTAGCATACATTTCCCTTAACTGAAGTCTTTCAACTCACCTTTAATATAGCTTCATGTTCATTTTCATATAGTAAGGTCACATTTAGCATTTAAAAAAAGACAAGCATCCATTCATTGATTTTCTGCCATTTATCTGGGTCACAGAGGCAGCAGTCTAAGCAGAGACACCCAAACTTCCCTCTCCCCAAACACCTCCTCCAGTGAAGAAGGGACTCTATTAATCACAACAGTCTCTTCAAGGCACTTTATATTGTAAGGTGAAGACCCTACAATAATATAGAGAAAACCCCAACAATCAAATAACCCCCTATGAGCAAGCACTTGGCAACAGTGGGAAGGAAAAACTCCCTTTTCACAGGAAGAAACCTCCGACAGAACCAGGCTCAGGGAGGGGCAGCCATCGACCAGTTGGGGATGAGGATAGGAAGACAGGACAAAAGACACAAGGACTCTGAGGCGTTCTCATGTCAGCCTAGAGACATACTCTCTCCAGCATGTCCTGGGTCTACCCTGGTGCCTCGTCCGAGTTGGAGGAGGACCCAAAACACCTCACCTACGAGGCATCCAGGAGTCATCCTGAATTGGCTCCTTTTGATGTGGAGGAGTAGCAGCTCTACTCTGAGCCTCTCCCAAATGACTGGGCTCCTCCTGAATTACCCTATCTGTAAAGGAGAGCCCTGACACCATTTGGAGGAAGCTTTTTTTAATGCTTGTATAGCTTCATTCTTTCGGTCACTACTCACCGATCGCAGTCAAAGGCAGAGACCTTGATGTTCCTGGGCGAAAAAGATAACCCAGGGTGTCACCTTGTGATTGATGTTAATACATGCATGTCTTCAAAGTTTACAAAACCCTAATATTTAAGATAATGACTGGTCTAAGAAGGATTAATGAAGTAAGTCAGAACATTTTTGTGCAGCTCCATAGAGTTCCTCGAGGCTTTGCAGGACTTTGTAGGTCTCCAAAATGCTTTGGGTTCTTTTTTGGCAGCCAATATTAGTGGGTCCATGGTGTCAAGGCACCAGCATCTAAAGACTTGTGCGTAATGTTGAAACACAGGTGGTGATGCTCTGGGATGCGAACACAATTTTCCTGTCACACTGAGTTGCTTTTTAAACCCCTTGGGTATTTTGGAGAAAGAAAAAATGGATTTTTTTTAATGTAAATATTTTTGATGTGTGTTAGTTAGAATTACTCATTTTCTCCCCTCGTTGCCAAGACTTGGGAGAACCATTTCCAAAAGCAATCACATATTTTCAAAGCAGACAGTTAGGGATTAGAGTTAGAGTACTGGTGATGATGGCTTAGAAACTACCTCTGACAATAAGCTCACTTACTGCAGCTACCGGCAGCTGAAATGAAAGGTTATAGAGCAGCTTTCCTTGCACGTGGTCCAGGTTGGGATTGTATTGAAATTTTGGGTCTGGATATTGTTGCAGATTAAACTGTATTTTGGCCCGGAGCCCGTCTGTATGTTGGGAAATAGGAAAGCCAAGTGTTAAAGCGGTTAAATGGAAAAGGCCAGTCAACCAGGAGAAGCATTGATATTCAGAACACACACTCACATACGCATCAAGACACACACACACACGCACACTGGTCCTGTAGCTCATTCTAGCTCTCCACACATCAGTGGCACCATCGAATGAAGATTGAATATCCAGAGAGAGAGGCAGAGAGAGAGGGTGATAAAATGAGATGTGTGTGCTGCCTCAGTCGTTGGCTGAAACCTCTGACTTTAAAGTGCGTTCTGATTGGGTAAAATTGCAAATAAATAAATAAATAAACAAACAGCGCGTCTGTAATCAGAGCTTGTGATTCCTCTCTGCTGCACTGCTTAATTATGCGTGTTTATGTAAATGCAGACTCTTGATGAGATGGTAATGGATATCCCAGATTGACTTTAATGGATTCCAGAGAGACTGAGAATTAAACCAGCCTGTCTATTAAAGGGCGTAGAGGTGAAGGAACCCCCCACCAGGAACCTGCCACCTCCACGCATCCACCCCCCTTCTTCTGGCGGCCATGTTGGAGGCTTAGCTCTCTGTGAAGCTAATGGCGGTAGTGTCTTTTACAGCTGAGTTCAACAATCTTGTCTGCTCCATGTGGCTGATCATCTCAGTACCAGCTCATCGTGTTTGTGTTTACATTAATAATTTTTGGCTAACTTATCACAGCGGGCAGAACTGAGATGGAAGATTTTTCAGTAGAAAGCTTATTGACAATGTTCTGAGGACTATTTCCAAGAATTTAGAAAGTTATTAACATTTTTCAGAGACATTTTAAGATAGCTCTGAGAGTTTTGAGGGAAGTGTTTATGGAGAGTTGAGAGCATGATGTAACTGCTTCTGAGTAAGACTAGACGATGTTTTGGGGAGGTTTGATTTGGTTTGACTCTCCCCGCAGAGGTCAGAGGAATCTTTCAGGAATGGTGACACTATTTTCTGGAGAATTGATTGGTCAGTAGGTGCTGATTTCACACCTGTTGATCTCTACAGCATGAGTTACCATGGTGATTCACCCCAGTAAGAAGTGAACCACCTTCATAGTACAGAAAACCCAAGTTTAACCCTGAAGTTATCTGGATAAGTCAAAATCCTGCTTCGTAGTGCAGGCCTCTGGATACTGGAGTTAGGAGTTTGACAAATCTGATCACAGGTGTCCTGAGATAAGCGGCTGTAGCTGCTAGCTGTCCAGTAGGCTTCACCTCTGCTACTTGGAGTCACTCAACTGGACCTCTTCACCATGCATGTTGTTGGTGATACCTTTTGGAGCATTTTAAACTGGAATTACCTGACTTATCATATGGGCTGCGGTGTGTGCTACAACCCGTCCAAGAAGTTGTGCTTCAGTTTTGGTGAGTAAAATTCTAATATCTAGTTAGCACTAATTAGCAGATATGTTTCTGTGGATTACACCTGTACAGTTTATGGGCACAGCTGCTGACCAAGTGTGCTCATGTTAGGTGATATCTTAGCTCTCCACCCTCTCCTCCAAATATGGTCACTTCAGGCTCCAAAAACCTAACATAGTGGCAGCCAAAATGCTGATGTTGAGGCTTCAAAAGGTGGTTGGTGATATCATGATGGCTATAATCATCCTGAAAGGAGAGCGAGAGACAGTGGGAAATCTATTTTTCACTTCCAGCATGAAGAAAAAGTAATCTTATAGTGATCGACCAAGCTGCCCTGTCTTCCTCCCCTCACCCCCAACTGGTCGCGGCAGATGGCTGCCCCTCCCTGAGCCTGGTTCTGTCGGAGGTTTCTTCCTGTTAAAAAGGAGTTTTTGCTTCCCACTATTGCCAAGTGCTTGCTCATAGGGGATCATCTGATGGTGACTGTTGTTGTGATTTGGCGCTATATAAATAAAATTTTATTTAATTGAACTATGAACATTAGAATGTATTTTTGCATTCCTCCCTTCTCATACTGGTCATTAAAAATATATATATTTTTAGTAGTTTCTCAATAGATGTGATGAAGGTTTAAATTCAAAGCCCATGTTTTTTGAAAAAACTATTTTCATCTTAGTTCAAATACTGGTTCCTGTTTTGTATTGCTTTCTGAAATGTTTTGATGCTGTGTCACACTGGGAAGATACTTAAGGACTTTTATTGGATTTTGATTATCTTAAACTCAGACTGCTGAGGCCTCATATTAGTTTAGATATTTACCTTTTCATTTTCAAAACAATATAAAAAATTATCTTAAAATGGACAACAACAACATTGTTAGTGTGATAACATTTAAAAAAGGCCTTAAAGTACATCCCTAAGGTGAAAATTAAACGGAAAACAAGGATAAGAGAATTTTTATTAATTCCGATGCATGATCTTGTGTTTATTGTTTATATGTCTGTATGCATGCTTTTCAAAGTGTGTTTGTGTGTTGTCCATCCTCCACTGACCTGTGGCAGAGCCTACTATATCCCTAGAAGGGGACTCAGACATGGCGTCAGCCAGTCTCTCTCTCAGGCCTTCGTCGCTCACATCTGCTGAGCCAACATTGTGCCGTGGCACGCCAAAGCTCTCTGGCCAGCTCCCACATACCTCCAGCAGGGTTACACCACGTCCATCAAATGGCCCTGCAAACAAACACGCAGACAAACACAGAATTAAGATTTGTTTGATTACCAAATAGATTAGAAGATAGAACAATAACAGCTGTGCCAGTTGTGTAATGTAATTTAGAGATGTCCTGAGCTGATAAGCACAATGGGGATCGGGCCCCATCGTGACATTTTAAAGCTGAATTTATTTCTGTAATGTAATAAGATGTAATAGAAAGAAACATTGAGTCAGACTTGCATCAGCAGATGCACAATATTTGGGATTAGGGAAACATACAAGCCAATTTAAAGCACAGTCTACATTTGTTCTTAGAGTATAATTATGTATGAATGCTTAGTTCACTGTGTCAATAAACATATCAAAGCCTTACAGTAAAACAACCACTGTCTTGTAAAGTGTATGGAAAAAATATTTGGTATCCATGTTCTCTCTGATTTGCTCCTGGTTTTCTCGGTTTACTTTGTTGAGTCAGCAGTAGAAGTGACATGTGTGGTCACTGATGAAGAGGTTATTAGTATGACTATGAGAATATTGAGTGATGTCAAAAGGAACATTTGAGAAGCAGCACGACAAAACTCAACAAAAGCTAATGTTAAGTGGAAAATCTGTGTATATCACTGACGGATTAGAGTACAGAAGAAAAAAATGACAAATAAAATGAGCACAAAGAGGGCCCAAATAAAAATGAAGCATATAAAAGAATCTGACAACAATTTACACCAAAACCTGTAGTATTTTTATTAGGCACTTCCTGAAATGAAAATCTTTTCTTTTTAATTTTTTTTAAAAAGCAAAAAATTAACTTGAAAATAAATTTTATTGCAATTGAAAATATTAAAACACGTTGCTATTTTCAAATAAATTGCCCACATATCTTTTCTACAGTGAAGATAAATGAATCTATGCTAAACTCTTCTACCAAAGACCTGTAGATCAGCTGCTTCTGAGTCACACACACAGCAACTTGTAAGTACAACACAATCTTCATGCCTGTCAAACCAAATCCACACAGGCCTATGCCGCATCTTAATCTTTCTCCTTTCTGTCTGTTGTATTTTCTGCAATCAGAGAGATCTTGCACTTTGGAGCCAGTAAGTCTGCAACTTGCTGTGTGTGTGTGTGTGTGTGTGTGTGTGTTCCTGTGTGACAACAAGCAAGCAGGCATACAGGCACTCAAACAACTGTTTTATTCTATTAGTGTGTTCATTTGACTAGGTCATTATGCCTGCAAGCAGAGGTGATAAAGGAAGATTTAGAAGTGGTGTTAGTAAGGTGCTCCAGTGACTCATCATGCTAACAAACAACACAAACACATGACCTCATAGCTTCAAAGTCAGCTTATCATAGGTGAAACAGTCACATCCATCAGAAATCTGTTGGTGGCTTTCTCATCTATGGTTTGTAGCTTCAACAGGTTAGACTTCTAGTTAAAGCTTAGTATCTCTCTGGGCCATGTGGGGATTCCAAAAAGTTGCCTTGTTAACCTTCATAATAGCTTTTACAACCTTTAATGCAAAACAATCCATCCATTCATTTTCTTCCGCTTATCCAAAACAAAGTCTCTCCTAATTTTGAAATCACAAAGCATATGTAACGTGTATAGTGCTCACATAGTTCCTGCCACTCACACAATCCTTGACACCAACAACTGTAGTTACAATAATAAATTATATTTTAACTTGCTTTTTAGAGCAGTTATTACATTGTCCTTTTACATTTGACAAAAAACATCTAAAATTTAGGTTTTATCAGTTTACTGCTAAAAATTCTAAACATCCTACCCAGGAAACTGTTTCTTGAGGTGAAACACAGGAAACCTTCTACAAACAAGTTGTAGTTTCACATTTCTTCTTCTAGTTCAGCACTACATCATTAAATTTGCCTCAGTGGATTAATAAAATAAGTTCAGATAAACACAGTATTTTAAAGTAAATTAACTGAAACTTTAATGAACTGCTTGGAAAAATCAGCGTGAAATTCAGAGAACTCATGACACTGAAGACTTTATGACTCGAAATACCACTGAACTTTGGCCGTTAAAAGTAATCAAAGAAATCCTTTGGATTAATAAATTTGCTGAACAAATCTAAATAGATGAATGCTGTATTCACACTTCTTGTAAACACTCTCATTTAGACAAGTGGACAGACACACATACAAGAATGTTTCTCTAGTGGTCTTGTGGGTATCAGGAAAACCCCAGTGAGACAGCAGGCAGGATGAGATCAAAGGAAAAAGTGAAGACCAGGACAGAAGAAATCTTCATTTCCTGGAAAGACTATAGCATCCATGAGTACAATCTGTGTGTGCAGGCTGGAAGTACAGAAGAAACAGATGGCTATAGACTGATGAGCACTGGCAAATATGAAAAAGAGGCTACTAGATAAAACCAATATGTTAAAATAAGCAGTTTCTGGCTAGGGTAAATAAATTCAATCAATTATTTGTTTATCCGCCAATGCTGCAATTTGTTACACTAAATTGAAAGTACTGTAACCAATGATTAAAATTCATATCACGTTATTATCATCAATCCCATGAAGTCCTGAGCATGTGCTCCAACCATCCACCCATCTACCCGCACACTCAGACTTGTGTGAACATCTAAAAAAAACTGATCTAATAAAAGTCTAAAATACAGAGGCACGTAATACCTCTGCCAAATGGTCAGCTGGAGGTTTTAGTGAGTTGTACCTTTATAAGCAATGAGGCACACTTCCCTCTGTAACACTAAGCTCTCTAGCCCAGACGGGCCTTTACAGCAACAAAATTTAATTCAGCCTTTACAAAGACACACAGTCACAACCCAGTTATCCAGCATCAAATCAAGCAATGTGCAACACATAACATAGCACCTAAGGTGAAAAACAGGCTTTTACAAAAGGTTTTAAAGGAAGGCACAGCGGAACGAAATAAGAATATGTGCAAAACAATCCATCAGTCCAACACACACAAACACACAAGCAGCTTCTGAAGTGAAGCTATCAGGAAGCTAAGCCACCATGTGTGTGAGTGAATGTGTCTGATTGTATGCTTTTGGTCAGTGTTATCACAGCAGGGAGCATGGAGGCCCGTGCAACCTCTCGCCTCAGCATTAGCACCTGTCACTGGGCTACAGTGGAGCTGAGATCTGCCAGGCCTCAGGACACACACACATTAACCCACCCACACACACACACACACACACACACACACACACCAAACATACTGTGCAGTTTAGTTTTTTGCATATGTGCCACACTTAAATGTTTTCAGATCGCCAAACAAATTTTAATATTAGACAACATAGGACCAGCTAATGTTAATATTAGCTGGCCCTATGTAAAAAAGGTCATATTATTTAATATGACTTTTTCCACACAGGACCAGGTAGGTTTGGATAGCCTTTTTCCCTTAATAAATGAAATCATAATTTAAAAACTGCCTTTTTTATTTAAAGAGGTTATCTTTGTCTAATATTAAAATTTGTTTGATTATTTGAAACATTTAAGTGTGACAAATATGAAAAAAAAAACCCCTAAGAAATCAGGAAGGGGGCAAATACGTAGGAGTACATAGTAGTCTGCTTCCTGAGCAAGTGAGCCAGGCAGATCAAAGGTTTTGACTGCTGGTGCTTTTCTAGATGATAAGAGCTTGGCAGAAGGTTAGGAAGAGCTTTAGGTTTATCAGAGCCAGCTTTGACCAATATCAGTAGTTGAAGGCCGATAGCTTTAGGCTGAAACTACCAATGAGAGATGGCAGTGAAATTCAGAAGTTATAAATCTGTTTAAAGGCAAAAACAATATCACTAGTCCAGTCTTGTTTTGGAGAAAACTATTTGCATCTGCTTTAAGGACAAACATCTAAAATAAAAGATTATAAATGATATCCCTTTTTCTGTGTAAAAATGTTACATTCAATTAAAGCAAATATGAGGCTTCACTACTAAGACAAATTGGTTTCTTCTTAATATACAGTCATTTCAGGGCAAAATTTCCTCTTTCCCTGTCAACTGAAGAAGTAGAGTGTATTTTCTGCTAAAAAAGACTGTAACTTTGAAAATAACCCTCTTTCCTTCACTAAATGCATGTGTTATAACCTCACATTTGCCTCACGTGAACCTAAGAAAGCATTTTTTGCTCAAAATGGACTATGGATTTTGTTGTCAATCACATTAAGAGGAAAGCTTTTCAGAACCAGATCACTGTACTCAATAACTATTTTAATGCACATATGGGAATGCAATTTATTAATTTTTTAAAAAGAAAATCTTGAACCAATTATAGTTTCCCATGCAATTTTCTAATAAAAATTCTCTTCTCATTTCTAGTTTTCATGTGATATCACATTATGATGGGAACACCTACATGGGAATGAACAACAAGGCTTTCCTCTGCTACCTGTCTATTATTTTAGCAGGTTTGTTTAGCCAAAATATCTGGAAGTTATTAAATTGGATGCACAAATAACTAGCCACTTGGCTTGTTCAAAACTTGTGGTGTAGAAAGTGTACATTTTGGCACAGCAAACACACTTCTCCAAACCCTGTTTTGTAAGCACAGTAGTCACACCAATCCCTCCTTCTACATAGCACTTTAAGCTGTTCACATTAGGTGATTTAAACTGAAAATAAGTGATCATTAAATTAATACCATAAGATGTGTGTTAATCTAACCGAAAATGTTTTTGGTTTATTACTACTGCTCTAGAACCCTGATGTCACTGACGCTAAAGCAAACAAGCAATGGCTCAACATTAAGACAGCTAGCTCATGTTACCTAATTAGCTCTCATGTTTCCTGTTGACAATGAAAAATTTCTTATCTTTCACCTCCAAATGGCATAATTATTGACCAATTTGGACTATTGTCCTACTATTTGGAGTTCTAGCTTTGTTGTTTTTAGTAAAATAATAAGCATGCCTACTTTAATGTAAGTGCAAATTTAATTAATGAAACTTATTTTATCTTTTCACTGTATTGTTATGAGCAAGACAAGTATTTCTCACTGGCATCCACATGTCTTTATTGACTTCTGACCTCGATTTTTTAATTTCTGCCTATAAATCTTTGGAAATGTAAAGATGACGTTGTGGCTGGGGGAAGATTGTTGTTGTTGTTATTCACTCCATGATGTTAAAACTCAGCAGGATTAAAAGCCACTCTCCACCCAGCTGTTAGCCCTCACATACTGGCCCTACTTATCCCTCCAGCCAGTGCTACTTTACTTAAAGATTTAATCATACTACAACAGGATGTGTGCAAATCACAGTCACCTCTCAGAGATACACCAGAATGAGTGCTTTAAAATATTACTGTAGACAGTCAAACTGAGGATGTTTACTGAGATTAAATGCAGCAAAAGAAAAACTAATTATTTTTAATCTTTTAATGCCCACCAAGTCGCCAGTGACCAGTTTAGGGTTAGGAGTAGAGTTCGTTCTAGGTTCACATCTACCCCTTTATGTGGATTTTTTTACCTATTTAAAATATCTAAAGGGATATCATATAACAAAAGAACTGCAAGGTCAAAATGCATGTAAGGTAGCTGCAACATCTTCTAGCTTCTGAAACTATGTTATGTTATAAGTGGTTCACTGCTGAACTGCTGTTAAGAGGTTAACCTAAAATAAACTTAGATATCATTAAACTAAAAATCTGTTCACAATACCATTTTCATCTTTTTTTTCTAGATTTTTATTTACATGTTGCTGCATGGTAACTTCTATTTTTTTAGACATTCTTATAAAGTACATATATAACCTATGGTTAAATATTCTGTTAATCCATCTCCATGACTATTTGATCCGTCTAAATGACTGCCTTACTTCTGTGAAGCAATATTTAAAATGATCTAGTAAATTCAAGTAAAACATTCAGATGAAACACGTTTTAAAGATCTGCAAAACAGCTTTTATAGACCTTTTAATTAAGGATCTATAATTTTTATATAACTATAAATGTTCACATCACAACACATCATCCTCTGTCACACCAACCCTCTGCATGTCCTTCTTAACCTCTAAATCATCACAATTATGGAGAGGGAGAGCAGCAAATTTCCACATATAAAGGTAGGACTCGTAAAATGTTTGGTATTTTTACAAGCCTTTTAGCACTACATTTACATACAATTTAATCTACAACAAAGTATTATACAGTAGTTCAAATGCTCATTATAGATTTTACGTATCAAAATTGCAGTATAAGAAAAATTGGAAAATCTCTAATAATGTGCAAGTATAGACAAACTGGAGATCATTTGGTGATTAGGTTGGCACACTTTGTGCTTTCTGGGTGTCGACATTTCAGTGTAAAAAATGTGCAGCTAGGGGGAAAGGTGAGGGTGAAAGACTAGCTTGCTTCTATCTGCCTGAAATGGCTGGGTGAGTATTCAGTCAGAATAACCAATCAGAGCAGAGCAGCCCTATGGCTGATCCAATTTAACACCAACCTTTATATGACTGGGGGTGCTATGTAAAGAAATTAAAACACCATCTTACTCATAATCTATATCTATATATTTAACTGTACACCCTGTTTACAAATGAACTAATCCTTTAAAAAATAAATACTGAAAACTTAACTGAGTCTCACATGGTTAGAAGTCCAATCACACATACACACACAGACATGCAAACACACACACAAATGTATAATGTCCTGAGTGCTCATGCCACTGTTTCTGGGTTACCTGTGCAGTAAAGAGACTAATGCCTAGTTAGTGCTAATTCAATTAGGCTTTACTGCAAGGGGGCTGACTGAACTAATTCCTTTATTATGGGGGTTGTATAATATGTAATGGCGTGAGTGTGTGTGTGAGATTCAGTGGTGATACTGAGAATTCAGGCACTGGGAAAACACACACACAGTCTGTTACCTACAAACAGATCATAAATCAGTTCTGGTGGGATGTACATTCAGTTATAAGTTTATGAGGCACATGTCTAAAATCTAATGTTATTCAATACCACAGCTTTGCAACAAATCCTATTTTTGTCAGTCTTAGAATGGTCAATATTTGGTGAGACTGGATCAGAGATGCCACTTCAAACTATGGTCATTTAGAACAGTAGGCAATTTTATTAGGAGGTTATATCTGAACTTTCTTTTAGTTTCTGCACAAACTGGTGACAAACATGCGATCAAAAACCCTAAAAAATGCAAAGAATTTGATTCATTTTAACAGGAAACTCAAGTAACATTTTGATGGATGGGATGTAACTGAGATTAAAAAAACAAAAATTTTTCAAGGCTTAGGGCAATCCTATTAGCTTCCTCTTTTTACAGGAAACACATAAATGTACAGAAGCTAATGGTACTCCGATAGCCATTTTACAGAAACTTAAAGAATACACACACTGTGTTTTGGTTAGAAACACTGACTCTAAAGTAGAATTTTGTCCACACCTTTAACACAAGGGAAAATAGTGTGGACCTGATACTGAAAAAACATTTTATGGAAACTTAAAGAATACATACAATGTGTTTTTGTTAGAAACGTGATTGAAATGAAGCTTGAATGGAAAGGGTTTAACAAAGGTATTGCATTAACTGTTACAGCCATACAGTCACCCATTTTACTTCTCAAAAGTAACTGGACAAACTAGCCCATCATCAACAAACATTTAGCAAGTTTGATACAGTTTCCTTATAATGATGAAAATCATAATCTGGAAAAAAAATTTTTTTCTGTCAAAGTATTTTTACTGCTGAGCACCAGCTGTAGATAACTGTATTTTTGGAAACAGGGCTAGATCTGGACATAAATGAAAAACAAAAAAAACAACCCACAAATGCTATGTTCTATTATCCTATGTTTATGCAACCTTAGGCAGGGTGGAGCCCTTACCATATATCATATCACATATAGTTGGACAGACATTATAAGCTAAGAATCCCATACCCTTCGTATAGTTCAACATGTTGTTGAGACAGAGAACAACTACAACATCATTTACATTCTATGCATCTAACTTGAAAAAACCCCCACTTTTAATAGACTATTACTCGTGCATTCTTGTGTGACTGTGCTGTGAACACATACTGACATCCCTTTAGGTTGTATGTCTGTGTGCCTATCAGAGAAAGAGAGGGAGGGGGTCGCTGATATCCTCAGGGAAACACAGAGTGCTAGCTAGCTGGCAGAGTAGGTTTGTGGTGCAGGGTGAGTGTTAATGGAGATGTAAGCTCACAGGATTAGCACCCATAGGTAGGTATATGGGAGTGTGTGTGTGTGTTCTTGACAGGCAGGGCCTTTCTTTCATTACATTAAGGCCAGTGCTTCTAAATCATTTAGTCCCTTTTACTCCCTTTGCAGTCTCAGTGGTGTCAGCTAAGTGTTAGTAATCCCCATCAATACCAGGGTCTGCCTCAAGGCACTTTACTCACTACCACACACACATATATGAAAACATACAGTATTCAGATATGAGGATGCATTAACCTGTATGTAGTTAATCGAGTCCACTGACTACCCAAACACATGCACATGCTCTCTCTCTCTCTCTCTCTCACACACACACACACACACACACACACACACACACACACATACCACCCACTAAGTTAATTTGAGGTATGTCAAATTAGACAGCACTTCTTTGCTCAGTATTAGGCTTTAAGTGCAAGCTAGGACTTGTATGTGTCCTTCTTGGCACCATCTCCTCCCACATTCACATGCACACATACAGAGGTTTCCTTGAAGCCCATGTCTGACCTTAATATTCATGTTCAAACTCTAAAATGGGCTGAAGTCATGTACACAGACTAGACTGCAGTTCCCACATATCCACCAGTATTTAGTAACTCTTGTTCCAATGATAGACCACTGCTAATGTCATTACTCTTCACAAACTGATTCAAAACAAAATAGATAAATCTGAAAATAATATTAATTATAAATGATAAAAAATGTCTTTACCTTTACCATTCCAAATATCCCATATATGATGGCACTTTTTTAATCTTATCAAAGCATTTTAAACAAGTCACATTTTACACCACATAATTCCAATCACTTGTAGTATATCCAATCACAAGTATTTTGAAGTAATTTTCCTCACATTCATGGCCAACTTAGAATCACCAATTAACCTAACATGCATGCCTTTGGACTGTGGGAAGAAGCCAGAGCACCAGGCAGAAACTCCACACAGAAAGACACCAGCCGGGATTGAACAAGGAACCTTCTTACTGTGAGGTGACAGTGCTAACCACTCTATCATTGTGCTGCCCAAGGTCTATTTACTTATATTGTTGAATACTACTGAGTATTAAATGTAAAATACATTTCTGGAGATCTGGAAAGAGCCTTCAAAGTAACTGATCATGTCAAAGTGATGTCATCAGGGATATCGCCACTTCCTTACATTTTACCACAAAACACAAACCCTTTAGAAGTAAAGAGTTTGAGTGCAGGTCTGCAGTACAAACAGGGCCTGAGACACTTCATCTAACATTAAACTAAACCATGTCAGAGCTGCAATCCCACACTAAGATTTTTATTCAACAGTTATTGTTTACATTTGATCTGAACAAAAATACAATCAAAAGTTGTGATATAGTTTGTTACAGATTTGTGTCAATTGTCAGCGTTGGTACACAATGAGTTTTGGTACTTTTAAATCAAGAGAAAGACAATAAAAAAGATAGTTACAGTTCAACAGAGCAGAGATACTTTACATGCAACATCGTCATGCAAAACAAGACCACCAATGCTACACTGTTTAGACAACCAGTCAGAGTTACAGTTAGAAACTTCCAAGAATATGATTTTGCAGTAAATAAAAAAAATCTGATCTTGAGAAGATCTATCATATGACAATGACAAGTAAGAAACAAATCTTTTAAGAATTAAGTCCAATACGAGGCCACAAACAGGAAGCAATGGCAAACAGTTGTCAGATGTCTATGTACAACTCGCAGAAACAGAAACATGAATATTTAAGGGAGACATGAGTATGTATTTATATCTCAGATAAAAATTTGGAGTACATTGTTGACTCACGCCTACTGCACATTTACACAGCAGAAGAGGAAAATAATTCAATATGGTGATAGAAAACAGCTGACAGTGATTAGGGAACTTACTGTATTGACATGCTTGTTTTCACAATGGCACATATAGAGTAAACACAGAACTGCTTTTTTTTTTTTAACCATTTGAAGCCATCTGTAAAGAGCTTTGTGCCCAAATCAGCAGGCAGTCAGTCATGCTGCCATGGCTTGTGCCTAGCTCTAGATGATGTCTTTTGAAGGTTCTGCTGCACTAATGAATGTTGCAGGAAAAGAATGCACGGAGGTGAAAAGAGTAGTAAAATTAAAGTTGCCTGAGTAAAGGCCTCTCTGTGGTCCTGTTGTTGGTTTCCAGAGGGCATTAATAAAGAGCTAAAGGATACACTGATTAGAAGGAGGCCATATATTTAACACTAAGCAGACCCCTGATAGAGTGTTTTTGCTGACAAATGAACAAGCATGCTTTGACAGCATGTATGTAAGAACTATATTTGTACAAGTGTGGTGTATGTGTGAACCTTATAAGTGTGATGTGTTTTTATGGACATCAATAGTTAAATTAATCTTACGTCAAATATGGGAGTTTGGTTGGTACAACTCTGAACACTGTGTCTATCAAATCTAATATTTGAATTCAGCCACATACTGTAAGCTTACTGAGGCTTGATAAACTGAGCTTGAGAATCACATGTATATATGTAAAGTGTTCCCAGGTGTGGTGCGCAGACAAATGAAGAGGGGATGTCTGTTGAAACCTGTTTGAAATCTTTTCCATAAAGTGATGAAATGGACCAGAAAATACTTTTGATGTGTTTGGCAATAGTATGTTCTAATTAAGATTAAGTTAAGGGTGGCTGATTTGGAAAAAAGATCACATGACAATGACTTAAGCAATCCACAACTGAATCACAATTCTCACCACAGAAATGAGTTCATATAGTGCACATGTTTAGAAACAAAGCTTTTCACTTAAATTCAAGGCTAAAGGCCCAAGTTCGCACTCTACACAAATCGGCACCATTTTTGTTCTGACTTTATTTCTGAAAGTTTTGAGCAAAAAAAAGTGAATCGTCTCTCTGCTGCTTTGACACTTCTTTCTGAATGTTGGTCCCCTTGGTGCTATAATTCACCCACCAAGCTGCCTTCAATTAAAACAAAAGTTACACCTCTAAGATGTATAGTGTGTTCAATGAGTGTTGTCCTAATTGTGTCACAGTCAATCTTGCTTTGCCTTAGCTCATGTGGAGCAGAAATGTTTTGGAAGTGCTGTTCATTATTTATTTTATGTTCAGTTCCTTACAGTGGGCCTGAGATGCAAAACTTAACAACAAAATGAAAAACACAACATTTTACTTTATGGAATGCAAAGGGGGAAACTTTTTATGTTTCTGAATTAATGGAATTGAAATCCTTGGCAACAGGTCTATGTCATTTCCTGTTTCTACACTATACACACATAGAGATAAATACAGTGCTGTGAAAAAGTATCTGCTCCCTTCCTGATTTCATTTTTTGCATATTTATCACACTTGTATGTTTCAGATCACCAAACAAATTTTAAGATTAGACAAAGATAACCAGAATAAATACAAAATGCAGTTTTTAAATTATGATTTCATTTATTAAGGGAAAAAGCTATCCAAACCTACCTGGTCCTAAGTGAAAAAGTAACTGCCCCCTAAAGAGTCACATTGCTGTGGAGGAATTTTGGCCCACTCTTTGCAGAATTGTTTTAATTCAGCCACATTGGAGGGTTTGAGCATGAATGGCCTGTTTAAGGTCATGGTCACTTAACAATAAATCAGCCTAAAAGAAGTATTACTCATTGGAACACCAAAACCACGTTGTGAAATGTTATGTTCCCTCTCTTTTTTTGTTTGTTTGCTTTTTTTGTTTTGGGTTTTGTCATTAATTTGGTTATCTGTTTTGCCATTTTGTTTTATAAAGCATTGCTGGGCTTTTCTTTTTTGTTGTGTTTTGCAACATAATTTCTCTGAAAAGCAGATCATATGCCAAATTTAGACTCCATAATATAAGCTTGTCAGATTGCCCACCCCCAGATTAACATTAGCTTGTAATTCAGAAAGTAGCATAGCAAAATTCATTTAATTTTTGCACGTCCTAAAGGTAAGTATCTAGTGTCTAACCAGATACTTAGTTTGGATGGCATTGCCTTTGCCTCCACTAACACTGTGAGGAATCTTGGAATCATTTTTGATCCGGATATGTCCTTCAATGTGCATATTAAACAAATATGTAGGACTGCCTTCAATCATTTGCGCAATATCTCTAAAATGAGAAACATCCTGTCTCAGAGTGATGGTGAAAAACTAGTTCATGCATTTATTACTTCTATGCTGGACTATTGTAATTCATTATTATCAGGCTGTCCTAAAACCACATAGTACCTTATTATCCTAACAGAGCACGTTACTCTCAGACTTCTGGCTTACTTGTGGTTCTTTCAAAAGTAGAATGGGAGGCAAAACCTTCAGCTTTCAGGCCCCTCTTCTGTGGAACCAGCTCTCAGTTTGGATTTGGGAGACAGACACCCTCTCTACTTTTAAGATTAGGCTTAAAACTTTCCTTTTTGATAAAGCTTATAGTTAGGGCTGGATCAGGTGACCCTGAACCCTCCCTTAGTTATGCTGAAAATGGCCTAGGCTGCTGGGGACTTCCCATGATGCACTAAATGTTTCTACTTCACTCATCTCTTTTCACTCTGTGTGTTTATACACCACTACTGTATTTAATCATTAGTAATTATTAAATTCTGGCTCTTTCTCCCATAGTTTGTCTTTTGTCCTGTCTTCCTCCCTTCACCCCCAACCGGTCGCTGCAGATGGCTGCCCCTCCCTGAGCCTGTTCTGGAGGTTTCTTCCTATTAAAAGAGAGATTTTGCTTCCCACTATTGCCAAGTGCTTGATTAAAGGAGATCGTGTGATTGTTGGGGTTTCTTCCTATTATTGTAGGGTCTTTAACTTACAATATAAAGCGCCTTGAGGCGACTGTTGTTGTGAACTGGCACTATATAAATAAAATTGAATTGAACTGAATTGAATTGAAT
>VUQS01044967.1:0-17350 GCA_015108495.1 Heterochromis multidens
ACATACCGTATTTTCCGGACTATAAAGCGCAATATCAATGAATGGGTCTACTTTCATACATAAGGCGCATCGGATTATAAAGCGCATTCAGCGAAACAAAACAGTCAGATAAGTCAAACTTTATTCAACTCATTCACAATAACTCTCAACATTGTTCAGTTGTAACATAAAATACAAAACAATACACTCACTTTTTCAGTTCATTCCTCTCATGTCTCTTAATAGGTGCCATTTTGGGGTCCTAATAAACACACCGTAATATTATGTTGAAGTACAGTACGTATTACTCCGCAAGGCCCCTGACTACGGTAGCTGCAATGCTCCAACAATCCATCAAGCGGTGCGGCTTTGTAGCTTACCAAAGTCATTCTAAAGCATTTTGACAGGTTTTTGAGCACCGTGTACCACATAAAATCGGTTCGAGGTCAGTAAGCACAACCAGAATTAATACATAAGGCGCACCGGATTATAAGGCGAACTGTCAATTTTTGATAAAATTAAAGGATTTTAAGTGCGCCTTATGGTCCGAAAAATACAGTAACTAAAGAAAATTAAAAGAAAATGAGTCATGCATGTGCTGTAGTTCAAAGTGTTAAGAGGGGAACTGAGTAGGTGCAGTGACTCGGCTGTAGGATGGTGCAATGTGACTGAAATTCTTCTTCTTCTTTTGGCTGCTCCCCTTAGGGGTCGCCACAGCGGATCATCTGCCTCCATCTCACCCTATCCCTAGCATCCTCTTGTCACACTGTCACACCAACACTCTACATGTCCTCCTACATTACATCCATAAACCTTCCCTGAGGTCTTCTTCTCTTCCTCTTGCCTGGCAGCTCCATCTTTAATATCATTTGCCCAGTATATCCACTATCCTTCCACTGCACATGTCCAAACCATCTCAGCCTCGCCTCTCTAACTTTGTCTCCAAAGTGCTCAACCTGAGCTGTCCCTCTGATGTACTTATTCCTATTCCTGGTCTCTCCTAATGAAAATCTCAACATTAACTCTCCAAACCATACCTCATAGCAGGTCTCACTAACGTCTTGTAAACCTTCCCTTTCACTCTTGCTGCTATCCTTCCGTCACAAATCACCCCAGGCATTAATCTCCCTCCTCACCCTGCCTGCACTCTCTTTTTCACCTCTCTTGTGCACTTTAGATGGTTGACTCCAGGTATTTAAATTCACTACCTCCACTCTTTGCATCTTCATCAGTCCACCCGTCTCTCTCTCATTCACACACATGTATTCTGTCTTGCCTCTACTGACTTTCATTACTCTTCTCTCCAGAGCGTACCTCCACCTCTCCAGTCTCTCTTCCAGCTGCTCCCTACTCTCACTACAGATGTCATCTACAAATATCATAGCCCACAGAGACTTGATGATCCACCTACTTGACTCGGCAAATATTTTATGAAAAATGCCCTTACTCATGCAATCCTCCCCATTTATCCGGGGTTGATACTAGGAGTGCAATGGCTTGTGCGCCCCCCCAACCCTTTGCTGGGTTCTATTTGATAAGTTGTTAAAATACTCTGTTGTACTAACTAATTAAAATTTATACTAATGCAAATGCACAAAGAAATATTCTTTTGCTCCTGACAGAGCATTCATTCCCTGTGGTACTTTTTAATTACTCTTTCATTGTAGCTGAGTTGCCAATAAACGATACCCATATGTGATATTTCATGTTATGACGCCAAGAGAAAAAGCAAATTAGGGTCTGGTGTGACTGCAATGTTTTTTAATGTTCTTGTGAGACAGAAACTCACCACTGTTGCCAGGCTGGGGATGTGTTTAACAGAATTCTCCACTTCCTCCTCAGTTACTTCAATAAGCATACAGCAGTTATCATCCTCAGGGGGGAGGGGCTCAGCACCGTGCCTTGTCACCCATGGGTGTACCTGGACACAAGCACAAGGAAAACAGGTGGTGATTTGATTCTGTGACACATGTATAAACTTAGTCATAGTGTCTTTAAATGCACAACAGTAAAAATTTACTAAGACTAAATCAAAGTGAAAAATTCTATTTGTTAGATCAATGTAAGCTATTTATGCATATATATGTAAACTGCTATAGATTATATTTTATAGAGCAGACAGTTGATTTATGAATTTAATGACAGAAAAACATTAAGAACAAAATTAACACATAAAATATTGCGCTGTCCAAAAAACAGAATAATAATCCTTCTGACATTTTCTGACATTTTGTCTGTGTAATATTTAAACATGACTAATGGCAACCAGCAGCTATCTGTGTGTTTACCTTAATCTGTGGGATTGTTATCCTGGTCTCTGGATTCTTGTCTAGCATTTTCAACAACAAATCTTTGAGATCATCTGACATGTCAGCACTGTTGTAACAAAAACAAATTAGACAACAGTATCTAAGTAAATACGTTATTCAGTAAGTGCCAAAACTGTGTATTTAATTAAATAAATACACCATTTATACAACAGTCACTGGGAAAACCCATCTGATTTAAGTAAATGGCAAAAGAGGGAGGCAGAACTTACTGTTCCGGTAACACCACAGGTTGTGTCTTGATTTTTTGATGAAGACTGAGAATGCGCTCATCCATAAATGGACACTGTGAATATAAGAAATGTGTTGATTTTAATGGAAGACAAGAGGATCAGTAGCCCTAAAAATGTGCCACTGCTCACACTCACCTCTCCAAAGACAAAGCAATACAGTGTCACTCCCATGGCCCAAACATCCAAAGCCTTAGCAGGAAAACAAGGTTTAATTTGACATGAAATTGCTTGTTAAGTAGGTGAGATTAAAAATCCCACAAATATTTGTAAAGCAGGAACATTATAATGAAAAAAAAGCAAAAGTTCTTGCATTTCTGAAAGTCATCCCAAGAGGGCACTAGTAAGCCAAATGCTGCTTTACCTTTCCAGAGAAGTTCTTTCTGGTCTCAGAGAGCGTTTCAGGGGCAAGAAAAGCTGGAGTTCCAACTGTGCTGGTCAGTAGGGCGTCAGCTCCCTCAAACTGGTTACTAACTCCAAAGTCTGCAATCTTAATGTGTCCATCTTCTCCCACCAACAGGTTAGAGGGTTTGATGTCTCTGTGGATGATCCTCTGGTAATGTACTATTAATAGAAAAAAAAAACTTTATTACAGCAACCAGGTCACATTTGTAGAATTCAGTTTATCGCAGAATTAAGTTGTAATCGTGAATAACTAAGTGGCTGGCTTGACGAAATAAAAAAAAAAAAAGGCTTGGACTCATGAAGAAGAATCTCTGGAAGTGTAGTTAGACAGGTAGTTGGACATTTGAGAAATTAGTCCGATCCATAGAAAGGACTAATCCATACTTCCTGGTTAAGTTGAAACAAGAGTTAAGTGTACCTTACTTATTTAAACTGTGTTTTTCAACTAAACTACCTGCACCATGACTTAAAACAAGCATGCTTTCCTTTTGTTATGATTACTTAGAATGAGTCCAGACTATTTTTGTATCCCTGATGCAAAGCTCTCCCTCTTTGAACTGATATGCATCAAGAACCACTGAGATGATGTGAAATGAACTTTGTGGATCGCTAGAGTCAAGAACAGCTCAGGCGAAGGTCTTGTGTAAATGAAAGGCAAGAGTTGTAGGAGGACAGCTCTTGATTACACAATCAGAGCTTCATCTTGTTACCACAATCATAATTCTAATGCAAAAGCATTAGCAGACTTTTATCTCTATGGGGGGCATGCTGATACTATGCAACGTCACTGTATTGAGCTAGTTTTGAAACAAAATTATTAGCATGGCAAAAACATCTCTGGCTGATATTTTTCTCCAAAAAGGTTAAGACTGAAGTGAAGACATAACATAACACATTTTCAGAATCTGTGGTCTAAGCTGTATTTATCCTATTATTGGTCACCAATCACCTGGTCTTGTGTAAAATTGTAACAATCAGATTTTTCAGGACAACCTGGGCTACCAGAATATGAAGGCTGCAGTGATGTCACATGACTATATACAAAGTTATATGGCTATGAAGGCAAATTAAGTGGAAAATTGGATCCAAACAATAATGAAGAGGATGTGGCTTTTGCCTCTATATCTGACAAATATACACTCACTGACCACCCTGTTAGGTACACCTGTTAACCTGCTCGTTAACACAAATATTTAATCATCCAATCACATGGCAGCAACCCAGTACATTTAGTCATGTAGACATGGTCAAGACGACTTGCTGAAGTTCAAACCGAGCATCAGAATGGGGAAAAAAGGTGATTTAAGTGACTTTGAACGTAGCGTGGTCGGATTTTGTAACAGAACCATCTCTAGAGTTTACAGAGAATAGACTGAAAAAGAAAAAATATCCAGTGGGCGGCTGTTCTCTGGGTGAAAATGCCTTGTTGATGTTAGAGGTCAGACGAAGATGGCCAGACTGCACTGAGCTAATAGGAAGGCAACAGTAACTCCAATAACCGATCTTTATGACCAAAGTATGCAGAAGAGCATCTCTGAATGCACAACACATTGAACCTTGAAGCAGATGGGCTACAGGAGCAGAAGACCACACCAGGTGTGACTCCTGTCAGCTAAGAACAAGAAAGTGAGGCTATATTTCACACAGCTTACCAAAATTGGACAACAGAAAACTGGAAAAACATTGTCTGGTCTGATGAGTGTCCATCCCTCTATGACCACAGTGTACCCATCTTCAGATAGCTGTTTTCAGCATGATAATACACCATGTCACAAAGCTCAAATCATCTCAAACTGGTTTCAATGAGTTCACTGTACTTAAACACCAGATCTCAATCTAGTAAAGCACCTTTGGGATGTGATGGAACGGGAGATTTGCTTCATGGATGTGCAGCCAACAAATCTGCAGCAAATGCATGTCAATATGGACCAAAATCTCTGAGGAATTTTTCAAGCACCTTGTTGAATCTATGTCACAAACAATTACAGCAGTTCTGAAGGCATAAGGGGGTCCAACCCAGAATTAGTAAGGTGTACCTAATAAAGTGTCCGCTGAGTGCATAATTATGTACAAACTCTGAAAAAAACACTAGTCCTATTCTCAAAACAGCACATCGGTACTCTTCAAAAAAAAGTAAGTCTAAGGCACTCAGCGTGGCAGAGGTAAACTTATTTAATGAGCCATTTTGATGTCATATACGATACTGTTGATCTTATAAAATTCATTTATTTTGCAAGTCAGATTAAATCTATCTACACAACTGTAATAAACACTAATGTAGTCACAGGTTAGGTGGAAGATGAGCTGGAGGTTTTGAAGACTCACAGTACTCGATTCCCCTGAGAAGATCCTGGAAGTAAAAACGTGCCTGCTCCTCGCTGAAGGGCTTATCTGTCGGCACCTCCATCACAGCCCTAAATACACATGAGGTTACATCAACAGGTACACACACACACAAACACACTCAATTAGCAATCATAACTAATGAGATTGGGCTCATTCCAGTGTCACAATCATTACCATATAAGAGGCTTAGCTTACCCTTGCTTCACCAGCTCAAACACTGTGACAGAAAAACAAATGAGGTTAGTGAGGACAGACACAAACAAACTAAAAAAAGACATCTTGAAAGGTGAGGTTAAAAATGACTTTGTTTAATGCTAGCTTTATGCATGCATAATGATTATGTGATGTGCTGTTCAGAAGGCCGACTGTCTGGCCACAACATACCCATGTACAGATGGTCCTCACCGGGGTCATCCAAAACCTGGCACCACATTGAAGGGGAATGGAAATATGTGAACACACAAACACACAAACAGATACACAATAGATCATCTTTTGTCCTGGGCAAAGTTAAATATACCTTCAGTGGAATTTCCAATAACTACACATACAGTAGAAAGCTATTTTTACAGTCTAACACAATTTAGGTGCATTTTAAGGTTCTTCAAAATGGCACACCTGTTTTGTTTTCCTTTGTCAATTTGTTTAAAATGAGCGTAATACCAATAAGTAATCCTTAAGGGATATTTATCCACCTGTTCTTCCACATTCTGCTGAAGACAGAAGAGTTGAAGACAACAAATGAAAATAAACAACCACATGCGTTTTGCAACATTACTCACTTCTACTAGTTTGACTACATTAGGATGGTCAAGCTTTTTAAGGATGGCAATCTCTTGGTAGACTCGCTCCAGTGGCCCTTTAGGTTGGGCAGGCCCCTCGGGGGCGGCTCTTGCCCCACGAGGAGGAGGTCTCCCTGATGGAGGAAAAAGGGACAATGTGGGAACGGCAGAAGGACAGGATAAAGACAAAGTCAACACCTCATCATGTTATCACAGCAGCATTACAGACTTTGTTCCCTGCTGTGTTAACCATGACTCCAGACTTACGTGGGAAACCTGCCTGCCTCATCAGCCTCTTCTTGGACAGCACCTTCATCGCCTACAGGACAGAGAGGGAAATTGAGGCAGATTGGAGCAGGATAAGAGAAACGGGAAGAGAGGGTTGGAGAGTCCAGTGGCCAAGAGAGCCAAAGAAACGATGAACAGCAGACAAAAGAAAAACATGCAGCATGCTTACAGGTGACTTAGCCCTACACCTTGCTTGGTGTGTTTGTGACTGCTATCACTGTAGACACTGGCAGATAGTGATGCCAATCATGGTGTGAAATAACACAAATACAAGCCATAACAGACACATTTTCTGCACATCTATATTGACCAGTATTTATACTATACTGTACCGTCTATGAAGTTTGGTGTTTTAGTGATTACATTTCATAAAGAAAACCCAACCCCATTCACTATAGAGTGTTCTGGAGGTGCAGACAGGGGTTAACGAGATGTCTGGGTGGCAGGAGGAGTCGTGTGCCTCAGTTGACCCGAGAGCGATTGAGACCACAGCCTCCCTGACCCAGAGGAAGGGAAGAAAGCCGACCATCAGTTAGGCAGCCGATAAGAGCAGAACAGGAGAGATGCTCTGTGATCTGGATACAAAGTAGAGCATGCTGCAGGCAGCCGTTAATTATCATTCCACATGTTCACCTAAGAAAAGTTTGTTAGGACTTATACTAGAGGTGGGTGATTAATTGAATTTCAGTTTCAATTATGACTGAAAACAACATACTTGGCAATTACTTTTTTACTTTGCTTGTACTTGACAGCTGGCTATCAGCTCTCTGATGCTCAGCCTTTGGCTGCCATACAGGTCTCCACAGCAGTGAGTCTGTACCGTCTTGGGCTCTCTTAGCCATGTCTGCACTCAAAGACTTGCCGCAGTGTTCGCAGGTAGACCAACAGTTTCCCTTGCGATTTGGGCTTTACAGTGAAAACACCCATTAGTCTAGCAATAGACTAGACATTCCCTTCTGGGTAGCCCTGTGTCCCCAACCACCCTAAACTGTTTTTGTAATTTTTTTGATTTTCATTTGAATTATATGTTTGTTTTTAAGATCAGTAACTTATTGAATAATTGTGTTTAATAATCGAGATTACAAAATTGACCAAAATAGTAGTGATTATGATTTCTGATACAATCAAGCAGCTTTACTTTTTAGTCTAGATAAATCGTGTTGGCCAAAGTCTCTCTTTCCATCATCTTGGCTCAAGCTGAACTTAATAGTCAGCGAGTTTAGACTTTAAGGGAAGGTTGAAAGAGCACTGCTGCTACCTCAACTATTTCATTTTTATAATTGTTCAAAGTCAAAATCGGATTTGAAAATCAGATTCAAACAATCAGCACACCCTGATACCTTGTGAAAGTTAGTGGTAAACTGCCTATAATCATGCACTACAAATGTTTCGCTGTTAACTAGTCAGCTTATTTCTTCAAAAATTACCAAAGTTGACAACAATTCGTATCAGTATTGAAGAGAAAACACAGTGTGTGACAGTGGCATTGTCTGGTGAATATTTTCCCTGTTCTTTAATAGCTTCAATGCTCAGTTATTTTAGCAATAATATAATCACTGAATGCGACATGTGGGCTCTGTCACTCGGGAGCAATATTAAAATAATCCCTATGTCATTGTCAGTCACTATCATGCAGCTTAATGAGAATTGCAGCAATAATCATGAACCGCAAACACAAAAGCTTGAGCTGATGTGTTATTACATTAGTCAATGAGCTCAATTATCTGGAGACATTTTCACATGTAGAGGCTTCACATCAAATCACACCAGTAAATGTGACGAGAGGGGCTGATTATTGCAAAGTTAACCAGCGGCTGTCTGATGGGTGATAAGGAAATAAATCACATCTGGAGTCACAAGTTCATGACAAACTCACATAGTACATGTTGTCATCCTCATTGTAAGCCAGCTTGACAACACCATAGGAGCCCTGTCCGTAAATAAGTAAAAAAAAAAATATATATAAGGCAAAAGTCAAAAGATATATTGAGCAGTTAGTTAGTTTTTAATGTGACACTAAAATGACAAGTGTAAAGCAAACCTCAGAAATACATACAGTACATAAACACAGGAATAAATACACAAACATAAACACACAAGGGAATTGAGTGGGCTGACAGCATACACTGAATGATTAGCAGCTGCTTCAAAGTGAGAACAGAGAAATTCAAATCATCTCTCCCTCTCTCTTTCATTTTTGATTTCAGGCTAATTAAGGAAACTGGATCTGGTTTATGCTATCAAGCTTCCCTGCCCACACACAGGAAATTCAGGATAAAAAGTAGGCCTAATTACAAGCCTGTGTGTATGAACAAAAACAAACAGAGAGAGAGAGAGAGGGAAAGAGAGGACAGTGTCGGTTCCTGCTGGGGGAGCAGATTGCAGATTGGAGAGACGACACAGAGCTCATCCTATGGTCCCGGAGATAAACTGATAACACAAGTCTCTCCAACAATTCCAAAAGGCTTTAATTGTCTCCACAGGGCTCAAAAGCACACACATTAACATGTCTACCTACATGCAGAAATACATACACATTCTGCCTTACAAAGCCCACAATCTAAAACATGCATATATGCACACACGCCCACTCACTCATACACACACACTATCCACTAAGCCTTGCACAACCCTTAGAGAGCGCTATTTATACCAGCCTCTCATCCATCTTCCAACTCTCCCATGGCCTCGTGGTTTACACAGAGTTTGGGAAATGAGGACAGCCGGGAAAGAGGATATCAGAGACTGTTACTGCATGTCCTTGATGATGTGTGCTACTTGACAGACATGCAGTAGGCGGATGGGAGAAGAAAATGGGAAGAGTCAGTGAAAGGGAGCAATCAGTGAGCTGTCTCTGATGGTACCTTTCCAATCTCATCTTTCAGCTTGTACTGGTTGAGTTGAACACAGTCCTTTAAGAGAAAGGGAGAGAGAGGAGGAGAAAAAGAAAACAGGGGAAAATGGTTTCTTTTCAAAAGAAATCACATCAGCTATCTAAGCAGTTACGCACATCATCATGAGTATTCCTACAAAACCTGCTTCAATGTTGTCTTGAACCTTGAATTTACCTTTAACATTTTCTCTTCATTAACATTTTCAAAAATATATTTCTTCTTACCGGCTGCTGTTTTGTTGTCCTCTACATCAGGACAAATATTCACTTTTTATGCAAGCCAGTTTGACTCAACTTTCACCTCTAATCAATACAAAGTACAAAGGGCAGAACTAATAAAGTCGGAGCTTACTGATATTACAGTCTTGGTTCCCATTCCAAAGCTTGTCTTGCACATCATTAAAATCCATTTCTATATGTCATTTATTTGATTGTTCCTCTCTAGACTGCATGACACTTACATGCCACTTAACTTACAGCAATGTCAATCAGCTCATAAGGAACTCTCACCAAAACAGGATATTTCTAAATGTTTCACCTAATTAACCTTTATCACCTTCAACATGTAATTCTGAGAAAGCAAAAAGTCTTCTCAAACTCATTTAGGAGAGCCTCTTCAGCCTGTTGCTCTAAGAGATTCTACCTACAGCTACATGTAAAAGCTACACAGCTATATCTACTGAGACTATAAAACCTTACCTTTGCATCCACAAAGCTTGCTCTTTACCACTTTGCTGCTGCTTTTAAGACAAATGCACATGTAGTTCTGCTTACTTTCAGAAAACTGTGGTATTATGACACACTAACAGATGTTCAAGAGGGGAACTTTAAAGCCTCGCTCTGTGTCATTAGTTAGGTTATCCACGTGTAATGCTTTATGCAATACACAGTCCTAAAGGGAATACAATGGGTCAGATGGTGCAGAGATGAAAAATTACATAATAACAAAAATATTATGGCATATGCTGCAACCTCATTATAACTCATAATGACTTGGCATTTAGGGTAGATATTAAACTACTACTATCAATATGGCAAACACTTATTATACAGCAGCATTACTTTGTGTTAGCTATATTAACTCCATTCAACACAGGCTAAGACAAGCAACAAAATCACAGTTAAACCATTAAAATTGAAACTAAATTAGCCTTAAGGCTTAACCATACCTGGAGGTCTGTGATGGAAACACTGTGGGACTCCACAGTGGGACGGCGGGGCAGGCGTGGAGAGGAATGAGGTGATGTGATGGGGGAGTACGGTAATGATGGGTAAATATAGCGCCCATTGAGTCCTGGTGAGCTACAGGGTGAGGTTGCTGTTTGTGAGCGCTCCTGCAGAGAGAGTTTCCTGTCAGAAAAGTTTAACCTTCCCCTTTGCTCTTGGCTTCCAGGTAGCAGAGCCTCTGGCCGACCAACTGTATGGGACAGCAGGTCACAGGATGGAGTATGGAAAGGTGCTGCCACAGAGGAAGCTGGCTCCGGCGTCTCGGAACTGTCCATTTCTTCTACCTGACATGAGATGGATTTGAATGGTTTTTATTTCTCTTATTTCCTAATCATGCATGTCACACTGTCTATTCACCCGACCTTTGACTTACTTATGGGTCTACCAAACACAGATTATTATATGAGAAACCATGTTAAAGTGATAAAACTGACACCCACATGTCCAATGTGAACCCATGCCTTTGCTGTTCTTACCTCTTCCTCCCCAGCCTCTCCAGGTGGTCTGCTGGGTTCATACTCTGTTACGACAATTAGGGACTCCATTGGATCTGGCGAGGGTGTCTCAGAGTGGGTGTTCAAAGGTGGAGCAGGACAGCTGCACAGTAGATCAGGCAAGGGTTGAGAGGGTTGCATTGGATTTGCATGACTGCTGCAGGAGGCTGGGGGCTCAGCAGATGGCCAGGGGGTTACGTGACAAGGAAACATGGTGCCTCTTCACAAAGACTGCCAACCACTGCTCCATCAGTTGGTAACCTTATGGGGAATGTGTCCTAATCTATGACAGCAAATTCAAAAATAAGAAAGTACATGTGATGAATAATTGACAGCCTTTCAACTACTCTGTTATTTTCTTATTTATAAAGACAATGTCTTCCTGGAATATGTTGCTGATAGTCTGTTCTCGCACTACCCCAAAACTTGTACTCTGGACCTTATAACCTCTCATCTACAATTATGTCTGCAATCATGCAAATGAGTCATGCTTTAATGGCTTCATGTGGATTCACCCATGAAGTCTCAGCAGGCCCTTTTACCAAAAAAGCTTATTTCTCTGATCACTTCTAGAGATTCAAACCAGTCTAGTTTCAAGATATTTACAATGGCCTGAAGTATACTTATACTTACTTAAGGGAATAAATGTATTGATAAATGCATAGAAACTAATAAAATGCATAGAAACTAATAACACATAGTAAACACATATCCTTATTATCTTTATTGAGGTGTAGAACAATAAATCTACACCTGTTGTCATCATCATTAATTAAAGCAATCCCAATATTCTGTGTTTGTAATAGATACAATTTCCTATTTGCACAGTTACTTTTGCCACAGTTATCTTAATAACAGCTGCATGGTGCACAGTCACCTGGACTACTGGAAATAAGGATGCACATTAGTCTTACACTTCACCCATGATTTGTTGGTGCATGAATTATAGGGATTATAGGGAGGGAGCCCAAGGCCAGATTTAACAAATACCAAACTTCAATTCCACTATTAATATTTTTAGCTTAATGCACAGTAAAACAACTTTAATCAAGGGTGAATACTTTCCCCTGTTTTAGAACTGTGGCCATACAACTTTAAACTGTGAAATGTGAGCCAAAATGAAAAAACAGAGGTTGACTGTGTCTTTTCAGCCAAGAATAATTTAGGGCTGGCATAAATCCTGTGACAAAGTATGGTAAAATTTACATCTAAGGTTCAATTATCCACAGAGCCGGAGCAGCACGACCCAACTTGTGGGTGTAATGAAAAGCTGTGGGATAAACAATCAGGGATGCTTTTCACTGGCTCTGAAACACAAGCAGATAGGGCTCCTTCCATAAGAAATATCCGTGGTGCAGAAATTTTCCCACACGTTCTGTTAGGTGATAATTAATTCAAGCAAACACGTCTAGTATCGCAAACTACAGATACAATGCATCTATAAAAGCAAGAGTTCAGTCTGCTTTTGATGACAGTTATACAACAACATGGTGCTTAATTTTTATCTGCACAGCATCTAACCAAAACCATTTCTTGCATAATTAAAAGAGGGCCATCTCCATCTTCAAATCCACTCAGCTCATTATGTGCAAGAGGAATGGAGACAGGAGAAAAAAGAAGAGAAAAAGCAAGAAACAGACAGATCCCCTATATTTCTGTCATGGTTTGACAGGATTGTGGCACTGTCGGTGTGTGGGAGCTGAGTAAATCTCACAGATACAGAAAAAAAAAAACAAAGGGAAGCCATAAGGCAAGAAAGACAGTGGGAGATCCAGCCAAGCTCAGAGCAAGAACCATGTGTGGGAAGAGACACCCACTCCAGGTGGGCTCTCTTCTTCCACTGCCAACCTATATATATAGTACTATTATGATATAAACTGAAAAAAGAGGAAAAGAATGGCTGCACATTACAGAATAACAGTTTAATGGGAAGGAACTGAAATTGCTGGTGGTTTTGACTGCCTAGTCTCTTTAGCTCCTTAAACTGCCTTCATTAAAATGTACCTCCTCATGATTGATGTGATTCATTTTTATTTTTATTTTTTTTAGATGTTAAAATATTTTCAAAAACACACATTGTTCATTTCAGCTTTTCCTAAGCTACCCAGGATTTGCTGCACAAGATGAATGTTGCTTATCTGGGGTTTTCTCAAGGTCAGTCTAACATATCTGGCTTTCGTGACCTCTGAAGTTCTCTGAAATATTATTAAAAGCAGACACTTTTTGGTTGGTTTTAATTCATTAAAAACTGGAGAGGAGAGAGAACTTACAAAGCTTGACCTACTTTGATTTCAGATACATATAAGACACAAAACAAGGCCTGTTTCCATACACACAAAAAGGTGTTTATGCAATATCATAATTGATGATGGCACAAACTCCTCACTCAACATTATATCTTTTAGTCAGACAAGACAATATCACTGCAAATCTCATGGCCCACCTAGAAGGTTTTGGTGGTCAGCAGGATTTGTACTCACATGCTGAAATCCAGATGAGTTGGTTTGAGACAATATTTCATATCCACTATTTGATAAAGTCATTTCTGAAACTGCAAACTCCTGCTAACCTTGCACTCAAGATAAATACTCTACCTCGAAGGTCACAAAGTTTCTATAACACAAGAGAACTGCACAGACTCCAATTTCATCTTTGCACAAAAACACTGTGTATCATTAATGACTGAACTGCTGGCTAAAGCCCTAAACTTCCCTGATCCCTGCGGATCACAGCAGCACGACGAAGAACAAGGAGTCAGATTTGAGCCTTGCGAAACACCAACAGATGCTGCCTAGCTCCAGATGCCATACCGTGCCTTTTACCATAACAAAAATCACGTGACCTGCCCTTCACTATCGGAGCGGGAGGGGATAGGAGGGGAAGAGAGGACTTATCACAAGCTTGCAGGGGGTCCAAGCCATGTACAGCATTAATAACAACACAGGCACTGTGTTACGGAAATAACAGTACAACACAGGGCCATCTGGAGCAGAGGAGGATCCCCAGCTTCATTAAAAGATCAACACGGTAACACTATCAGCGATCTGCGGAGCCGTGCAAGGGATAAGCTCCTATAAATGGAGGGATGAATGTCCTTGATCAACTTATCTGCAGTGTTGCCACATAATCACAGCACATATTATGGAGAATCTGAAAAACTTATTTGGTGACCCAGATATTAAATTGGAGTTATTCAGTTCAATTTTATTTATACAGCAAGCTGCTTTATATTGCAAGATAAAGACTCAACAGAGAGAACCCCACCAATCTGACGATCCTCTATAAGGAAGCTCTTGGCGATGGTGGGGCAAAAGATCTCCCTTTTAACAGACCTCCAGTGGGTTCAAGGAAGGGTAGCCATCTGCTGCTACCAGTGGGGGGTGAGATGGCAAAAAAGAAGAGCAATTTCATTCATTACCAACTCTAAATCAATCAGTAAAATTAACCTGAATGTTAGCCAGCCGATACTGGATCTGAGAGGATAATGGCATTTTTTAGGGAGTAAAAAAATTCTCATATCAACACACCAGCTGATGTTGTATACGTGTAGTTTAAGAGTTATACTGTAAGAGTAGAAATACTGTGGTCGTTGTTCTCAGCACCACCATCTGCTTAGCTGTGATTCTACTCTGCTGAGTGATGACACACTGTTGAATTACCACAAGCATCTTTTTCTTATTCACAAGGGGTCGCCACAGTTTTTATGCTGGATGCAAAGGGATTTTTGTCTCCTTGCACAATCAAACAGGGGATCTTTCACTTGTTAGGTAAAGGTGTAACCCACTACACTATGGAGCGTTCTGTAAAAAACCTCGTATTAGATCTGTCCATCCATCCATTTTCTTCCGCTTATCCAATTCAGGGTTGCGGGAGGACACTGGAGCCTATCCCAGCTGCCATAGGGCGAGAGGCGGGGTAACCCTGGACAGGTCGCCAGTTGGTCACAGGGCTAATACAGAGAGACAGACTACTGTTCACAAAGCGCCTTGAGGCAACTATTGTTGTGATTTGGTGCTATATAAATAAAACTGAATTGAATCACCAACTAACCAAACCCCACTAACTGCATGTCTTTGGACTGTGGGAGGCACCCAGAGTGCCCGAAGAGGACCCACGCAGATACGAGGGGAACATGCGAACTCCACACAGAATCTGTGATAATATGCATCTGTCATGCTCTATCATTCCCTTAATTAATCATAATAAAATAGTTGTAATAAATGTGCATTACAATATCCATAACCCTATGTTACAATGACACAGGTCAAATATCCGGCATCTTCTGTTTAATACTTTTAGTAATATGACACAAGGGAAGAAATTCGCAAAGTGCTAAAAAACATACTTAATACTGATCTACCCTTGAAATTTTCCACTTTATTCTTAGGAAGGATTCTGTTGATGTTGATGGTCTTAAATGAAAGACAGTGTGATTTTATTTATCTATTTTTTTTTTATTAATTGTTTTACCTTTATCTTTTTAATTTTTTATTTATTTATTACTTGATGTGTGCACATTATCTTTCCCAAATTGTACAAACTTCCCATAATCTGTAAACACATATAAATTAAATATTTTATAAAATATAAAATTAAATATTTTAGTTCCCGTTATTAGTATTATTATTATTACTTATTTTTATTTTTTATTTCTACTGAAACGCACTAAGGTTATTATAACAAAGTTAGGATGCAATTTGTTCTTGCAGAGTGATGCCAGGAGCTAAATGTGTCAACACTGCTTCCTATACTCCTAATGTGAGCATTCATCTTAAAAAATAATCGCTTGAGTGGTTTTCCAAAAGACTAAAATTACTGGCATACAAGTAAACAATAAATAACACAATAATAAATAAAAAATAAATAACATATGTTAGTGCAACTTCCCAAAAAGCGATAACATCACATAGTGATTGTTTCCAGAGCAGAACATCAAGCTGTCAGACCACACTAAACCCAGACTCACTGTCTCTGCAGTTTCACAAACACACAAATAACTGTTGGCATAACCGAGAAACATTTATATATATGCAGCTGCCACCGCCAGGTTTCGATTTACTGACACCCACAGCTACACCGACTGTAAATGTCACAGCGGTTCGGCTGCTCTGGTGTGGTTTAGGCGTTCACAAAGTCACCGTCGTCTGAAGTCTGAGCTAACTTAGCTCCGAGCTTCTAAGCCAACCAGCTGAGCTAACGTTAGCAGCTGCCTCATCTGGCAAGATACAGATGTTGTGGATGAAGGAGTCAGTGATGCTAGTACGTCCCAGTAACGTTCATACTGCAACCGCTGGTAAAAGATACAGGAAACAATCAAATAAAAAAATGCTGTGTGATTTTTTTTAAACCTTACCTTGACGTGTTACTTAGGCCTACAAGTGACAAATGTAAGGTTCCCTCTCCTTCCTCGGATGCCGTGTGAGTAGCTTCTGCCCTGCGACAGCTAGCTAGCCGTTTGAGAGACTGTAGCAGACTGATAACCGATGTTTTGACGGACCAATCCAGCGGAGCACGCAGGTCCCGTGCTTCACATGGAGGAAATGTTGACGGCAGGCGTTTAACGTAATGCTTACAAAGCAACCTGAGCTTCTTCCGCGGAGGGCTACGCTGCCTTTGTGCTTTCTTCTTTTATTTCACGAGTTCTAAATATAACGTTCACGGTTCCTGCTCGTTTCTGCCTCAAATACTTTATAACCCAGTGGCTCCATCTTGTGGTGCATTGGAGAGTTGCACCTAGTAAAGCAGAGATCCTTATACTATTCTGTTCAGGACTGCTGTGATGACTAGGACACTGGAGCCAAGCCATTTGTATTGTACATCCTGTGTCTGTGTGTCCCTTTGCATCTAATGGGCATAATCTTTAAATCACAGAGCCTCCTGCGTCATCTCCACCGTACATATTATTGTTACAGTGAAGCAACAACCAGTGTTGTAACTATCAAGTTCAAGATCCACTGAGGTTTGCATGCACTGTATATTTTCGCATTAGTTTAAAACAACTCAGGCAAACTAGAGAAAAACAAGCAAATTTTGTTGCAAATTTCAGACCTCGACATCCCAACATGTTCATTATTTAAGTAGTGCATTTTCAAACCACAACACTGTGCTATTGTTTTTTTTAAAAGACCATACACTTGATTTATTGCTTATGCACGCAAGAAATGTGTCATGCACAATCCCACCAGGGCCCTGTACAAAGCAACATATCCAGGATCCGTTATCTGGATTCACTTATCCTAACACAGAGCTGGTTATCAACTCATTAAGTTAAGCCAGGGTTTCCCCTGCCCGTTCACATGAAAGGGGTGATGTTGGCAACATCTAACCAATCACAAATATGGATAAGTGTACTGGCAGCAGAGCAACTGATTTTAGATTT
>VUQS01044968.1:9012-26804 GCA_015108495.1 Heterochromis multidens
CAACTAAGGTTAAAAAAAAAAAAAAAAGAAAAAAAAAAGAACCAAATCTCTTAGATTTGGATGTCTCAGTCGTTCATCTCCTCATGAAGAGATGATTCCATGATGTTGAGATCAGAGCTCTGTGGGGGCAGACAGCTCCTAGATGGTATTACACGACGGATAACATTTTCATAGTATTTTACATCTTGCCATTGGGGAGGCAGGCAACATGCCACAGATTTCAGCTTTCAGAATTCAACAAAGAGCTTTTTTTTTTCTGTTGTTTTTGTCGCTTTCCTGAAATGTTGACAGCAGTGAGCAGGAGTCAAGGAAGATTAACTAACTTTTAAATCCGGAGTGGGCAACATAATTTTTCAGAGGGCCATACTGACTTAAATAAAGTAATCAAAGGACCACACATTAGGTAATTGGTCTCAAGTTCCAATGAAATTTTTATTTACATAAAAAAATGCACCTAAATGCTGTATCAACAATTAAAGTAGCTTCTGGCAAGTGGCATCTTGCCAGCTGACTTATATGCTTAGGTCTTTGAAGAAAAACATTGCACTGGAGCAGAGTTAAATGCAGTACAAACTCACTGCAGTCATTTGCTTTAAGAGGGGTTGCTTTGATTTCCTTTTAGGATATTGCAGGGCACAGTGAGATTGCCTGTGGGCCACTTTTGGCCATCGGGCTGTGTTTTGCCCACTTTTTTTTCCCTGACATTCCTTCAGTTAGTTGTAGAAAGTCTTCAGAAATTAAAACCATATATATCAGAATTTTGTGTTTTCTACAAGACATTTAATTTTTTTTAGCCTCACCTTTACTTGAACACTCACCTGTACTGACTGTAGTTTCCCCTGAAGGGAGGACTTTTTTTTTCTGGCATACTTTTTTCTGCATGTTTATAGGGGTGGTGAGGTCACAGCTTACATGTCAAACAGTAACTACTCTACCCACAAATTAATAAAATCTTCCCATGTAGTTGGCTGAATGAGCACTATGGACACATATTTCAAATCTCTTTTTTTAAATAATGATAACAACCTACCATTACTGGTAATAGTAAAATTGTGGTTTATGGTGCTCTGGAATAAATAACAGCTATTTCCTCTTTATTATAATATGGCACTCATCACCAGGATGTAAATTTCAATCCAATGCCCCAATAAAACCTTATGTGCATTTCTTTAAACCTCTTAATACTTTATATGTGCAATTTTATGCACTCGTACTGCCGCAAAGCACCTACAAAATGACATATTATGCATGTATTGAGTATGCATGCACGATAGAGGACATATAAGTAAGTGCAGTGATGCACAAACCAACAGGGACACTGAAGCACACACAGACACACACAGAGAAGCGCATACACACTTATGTAGAAGAAACTGAATGAATAAACCAATGATGCAAAGGACTACCTCAAGGACTATCTCTCTCTCTTTTGTCTGTTTCTCTCTCATCTTCTTTTCATAAAAATAAACCAGGTGTGCATCTGGCGTTCCCTCCTCCCTCTACCTGTCACCTCAGGGATGAAGGAATGACTGAGAGCGAGAGAGAGGAAGAAAGAATGGGGGATGAGAGAAGGAAATTCCCAGAAGAGGAGACGGGAGTGCAGACATTCCTGGGATGTGAATTGTAACAAACCCTCCCTTTTAACCCGCCCTTAGTAGAATCAGGTCCAAAACGCCAGAGGGCAGATATGACCCTGAAACTTACACATATGCATGCACACACCCATTCACACACACACACACACACACACACACACACACACACACACACACAAAGTGCACAATCCTCTGAAACAGCTGGATAAAGACATCATCTGTCATGGTTGTCAGCTTACGCCCCTCGCTTCTCGACAACAACACCGAAATGCTCACACACGCTGGGGTGCGCGTGAGCAGTTTGGTGTGGATGAGAAGTGTGTGTGCAATAGCTGAATACCACCCTTCCACCTCCAGTAAATCACATGGACAAACACACACTCGTCCTTCGCTCTCATCTCTCTATAATGCTAGGATAGAGACGTCATTTGTCACACTCAACTGTCAACTGTCCAAACACAGCCTCCCACCTGTCCACACACGCATGTGTGCGGTCTAAACAGATGCAACCGCAGTTTCCCGCTCTCACACACAGACACGCACACATCAGTGTATTTCTGTCTGTAAACACTCCAATTACCTGAAAGCAGCATGGGGTCTGGGGGAAATTGCTGCTTCATTATCATAGCAGTTATTATGTTAATCCATGTGTCAGAGTCCTGGCCACACACACATATGTAATGATGGGGCCATGCTATAGGGCTGACAGCACTTCCATATGTGGAGATAAGAGGTCAATACAGCAAATACATACATTAAATATTAGAGGAAAACACACATGATCATGATAATAGGTATTTAAGCTGTACAAATAAACAAGTGTGTGTGCTTTGTGTGTGTGTGTGTTTGTTTTTAAAATCACTACAGAAATACGAGGTTCCCTTTTTTGCCACAACGCTGCTCACATGCTCACTGTACACCGTAAACTTTGTCAGTCTTTTGAGTTTTGAACTGTACTTCAGTTGTGACAAACACGTCATTCGCCTCACAAAATATTTGTTTGTGTCAATGCAGCTTTACTTCTTTGTCTTCTTTCTGTTTTTCCTCTCATTTGGTCATGTTGTTCAGCATAACATCCTGGAACCTGTACTTTCAAGTAAGTTCAACATACAGTACGCAGGATATCTTTTTATTTTCTGGCTTTACTTAGCCACCATTAAAAATACTATTACAAATGCTATATTAATGTGCTTTGTGTGGTCAGTTAGGCCCCAGTCACACAGGCCTAGAGACTGGTCAGTGGCCGCCTGGTAACCACCGGTCACTAGGGAGAAATGTGTTTTGCCTGACTAGTTGGAGAGTGGTTGCGGGAGGTCCTGGCTGTCATTTGGTCTCAAACTGGTCTCAAAGAGGTATGCAGTGATGCACTGGAAACCTACTTGCAATTGCTATGGTTGCCAGCAGATTGTGGCGGTCGCCCATAGTTTGTATGGAAGATGCCAACTTCTCTGCAAACACTTGCCAAGTACTTGCTAAGTGGTAGAGAAACTGTGAGGACTACAAAGCAAACCAGAAACTGAGAATGTTCACCATCAGAGTAAAAGTTACGCCTTTTGAAGCATGTTGGTTTCAGTGGTACGGCAGAACTTTTACTTTGAAGGTAAACATAATCCATTGTCAGTATGCATTGCACTCAATGTTTATTTAGTAAATGTTTGCATGCAGGTCAGAGTGTTTTTGAAAACTATGGACAACTGCTGCAATCTGCTAGTGACCAAAGTTCATAAGGAGGTTTTTTGGTGCAGCTCCCTCTTTGTGACCGATTTCACTGAGCGACAGCCACAACCTCCTGCAACCACTTGCCAACCAGTCAGAGAATACATATTTTGCCCTCGCAACCATAGGTTACTAATGGTTTCCAACCCGTCTCTAGACCTGTATCTGTATCACTGCTTCATCATTGAGAAGGTTCTACAATTACTATTGTGTATTCTGTAAAATCGCTATGTCGCTTTAATGAAGGTATTTCTATGTAATGTAAGTCTTTTAGCTGCATCCCCAGCAGTGTGAAATAGCCTGAGAGTAAACAACAAAGATAAAAAATGTAATTCAAATAAGTAAGTAGGTTTTCTTGCAAATGTTATATAAGGTCAACAAGAACACGGCTTAGGTGCTTTGTTTTGGATATCACTAAATTAATACTATGGAATGGCTTTAAAATTGCTTGCAGGCAACAGGAACAAAAAAGCCACAAATGAAGTTGATCTTAAAATATGTATATTTTTTATTGACTGTAAGCTAACTGTTAGACTATTTCGACTATAAGCTATAGACCATCTTACTTAGATTTCCAGACCTTCCAGGAATGGTGATGCTAGTTTCCAGAGAATTTATTTGTCAGTAGGTGGCAGTTTTGTACAAGGTGATAATTTTGTGACAATGCGCTTCAGGCCATGTTATGGAGTGACCCAAAAGTAATATAAGGAGTAGTGTAACAAATTATGTTCTCAAGGGAGTAATTAAGTAATGTAATGCATTACTTTAAAAAAAATTAACAAGTAATACTTTTTTTGAATAGCGACTCCAACAATGCATATAAATATTGTCTTATTGTCTTCTCAGTATCCTTTGACTACTGACAACTAAAATGTGTCCAGCTTCATAAAATGTTTTCTTCAGAATGACTTTGGCTATTACTCTATGTACTTTCAAGTATATTTTCTTTACAGTATGGGGCAATGACAAAGAGAGTGACACGTCAGGATTGCATTTATGATGACACACTCAAACAACACACATAAAAACACAGTCATACGATACAACGTACAATATCTTTTCCTTAGTCAGGTATGAGTGGTGTGCTAACATCGGCAATCCTGCTAAGTGGTCAGACAATGGTGACAATTAATTTGAAAAGACAACACAGGTTTTATCAGTCTAGTTCACATGCACGTTCACATGAAAGGGTTGGCATTGGCAGAATATGACCAGTCACAAACATGGACAGGTCTACTGGCAGCAGAGCAACTGAGGAAGAAAGGAAGATAACATAACATAACATAGTACAGACTGAAAGCAACACAGCAGCTGCAGACAAATCAGTGGTGTGTGTGTGTGTGTGTGTGTGTGTGTGTGTGTGTGTGTGTGTGTGAGTAGAAAAGAGCTGTACAGTAGTATAATATTAAAATCATTGTATGACATTGTATGATTTAAGTGCCTTGGTCAGTAAGCCTGGAAAAATACTACTATATTAATATAATGTAGCCTATTTAAAGCCAGGAAGGAAAGATGGCAAAAATGGCAACTGTGTGAGAAACAGATTCATCACTAACCCAAAATTAAGCTTAGTTTACGACATCACCATAGCCCGTCACTGTTTATACGGGTATTTGAAGGTGTGCTGCACTCGCTGCAATTTCCTCCTGAACAATAGGTGTCAGCACCAAACCAAAGTTTTCTCCAGAAAGTCTCTATCGCCCTAGCATCATAGATTGGGTCTGCAGCGTAAGTTACCTAGTAGATGTACCCCGATAAGAACTACCTTTATAACACTTAAAACCAATGGTTAAATATCGCGTTACCTCAAATAGCCCAAATCATGTTTATAGTGCAGGCCTCTGGACAAAATTTAGAACAACACAATCAAATGACAATATAACTGAACAACAGAGCCAAAACAGCAGCAGAAGTAAAGCTGACACAGAGTTTTGTCAGCTGAACGGCCAACAGACAATCTCTTTGTCAAAAGAGTTTTGTCACAATTGAAGTACATTTCAAAGTAGACATAGGCAACTCTTTTGTTACATGTTCAGTAGACACAGACCTCATACTGAAAAAGAGCTCCACTTCATGTTGGGAACATGCGTGTCGAGATAGTGGACAAACTGCTGCCATTTTGAACAAAGCAATTTCAGGCCAACACAGCCTCTTGCAGAACAGCAGTCCTGCTCTCTAATGTATTGTCCAATATTCTGTAACCATGTTAAAGACCAGCTCTAGAGTGGCTCAGCTATTACTGCTAAGTGGCTAAGTGCTTCCTAATACACTTCATCCTGTGTGTCGGTTGTTTAGAAAGAAAAATCAACGTATGTAAAAGGAACAGCTGGTGGGCTGTTTTCTGTCAGTGCTGGAAGCTGGAAGTTGTTTTCTTTACTTTGTGGCAAATGGCATAGCTGTTCTATTCTTCCATTTTTTCTCACACTTTTACAGCTCGGCGTGCGCTCTTTCTGTACTTTGAAGCTGCCATGTTCACAGTTTCTTTATTTAATTCATGCCACGTGTGCATGGTCAGTGCATGTTCAACAGAGTACAGTTTCCCAGAGACTAAGCTCATAATGCAGGATGTTTTGGACACCTCCCTGGGCTGTCACAGCCACAAAAAATATACTCCTTTATTCCCACTTCACAATGACTTCTCGCTTGTGCTGGCGCAGCTCTAAAACGAGGTGAATTGACTGTAGAGAAAGCTATGGCTCAGCAAAATCTACTTTTGAGCAGTGTTTAGCCCTCTCTGACGGTGTTGGCTCTGTCATCCAGTCCGCGGATTTAGCAGGCCAGACACACATTCAATAACATCCTGATCACCATCCAACCCTAATATGGGCTCCATAAAATGCTCCACTGCTAGCCAAGCTCATAACGTTCAACGTTGCCACCAAGAGTAACACAAGGATCACATATTTTCATAGTCCCCTGACCTTGACGATTGAAAGTTATTTGTTTTAGGATAATTCTCAAGTGTATTAACAGGCCCAGTGTTTCACGAGGCTCCTGGTATAAACACAAGCTGTGTTTAGGTTTGAATGGGCCCAAGCATTCCTGAATGACAGGGAAAGGCAAATAGCGTGGTCAAAGCTGTTGGCAAGCGAGGCAGCAGAATAGAATATTGAATCTGCCCAAATATGGAAACAGCCATAAAACAATCACATCAACAGCAGGACTCTTTCAGGACAAGCATTTTTGTGGGCGTCCAAGTGAGGGGATTGAAATGGCATACATGCTTGCACTCGCACACACGCTCATTTACACAAGCACTCATGCACACGCTCACACACAGAGTGTTGAACAGTATCTCCATTTAAACAGGGGAGTAGAGGGAGAAAGCACATAATGGCAAAACAAAAAGCACCAGAGAGACAATTAGCTCCCGCATATAAAGTCACAATGCAGTGTGTGCGTTTGTGCGTGTGCTCATTCGTGTTTATGTGATTGTTTGCGTAAGTGTGCACACATGTGCCTAACTCTGCAATGCATTGCTGGCTGTATGTAGCATGCCAGTCTACTTGTTTGCTCACCAATCAAACACACGCCACTTATGTGTGCATTGGAGCTGTCACTCTTCTCCTGCCCACAATACACTTATACACACACACAGACACACACACACACACACACACACACACACACACATACACGCACACACTGGTTGGCATCTGGGCTGGCATTTGCATTGGCAGCATGGCACTCGTGTCTGGTATCCGCACAAAGAGGCAGAGAGCTGTAATCCAGACCCAGCCCTTGGTGAGTTTTTTGGGTTCTGGGGTGTGTACGTGTTGTGTTTGTGTGTGTCATCAAGAGACACAGTTGTCGTCCTTAGTGGGTTGCGTAACAGCACGCTTCAGCCTTGCTTTCCTCTTTCTCTGGCGCAACATGCCACAGTGACAGCCAGACAACTAGCGCTCAGGCTCTGGAGAGGTGTGCCTAGCCAGGACTATGTGAGTGAGTATATGTGTGTATGTCTGCATAGTTGTGGTGTGTGTCTGTCTGTTTTTATGTGATTGGGTGTGTAGCAATGTGGCACAAATGTATGAGTCTGAAATCCTCCCAGGTGTGTATAATGTTTTCCTCCTCAGACTGTGATATCACACACATATACGCAACAATCACTCTTACACAGGTGTTGCAGCGCTGATACGCTTTTGTGTTCTCACACAAGGACAGATTTACACAAGTTACATATCTTTTGCACCTTAAACCACTCCCTGTGTGATCTGTCTGTGTTTGATTGTGTATGATTGTTTATGAGTGTGTGTGTGTAGGAGACTCAGGTGTGGATTAGAAGGCTGAGGCTCAGGGAGTGGGCTCAGAACAAGCTCCTCCGTGGGGGGTTGAGTTGGGTGAAGGGGGTTAATTAACAATGAATACACACATGCGCATAGACAAACACACAATCACGCACACAACAGCACATCTAGACACGACTGACAGGAGACCTGTGTTTTGGTTCATCCCCAGCAGAGAGTAGGTGTAGGTTTATGGGAGACATGTGTGAATGAGAAGGTGTGTGATTGGATGGTACAGATATAGAAGGTAAATTGGAGTCGGACAGACGGGAGGAGAGGTAAGAGGACAACGAGACAGATGAGCAGGGAGACGGAAAGCAAAGGTCAATAAACACAGAGTAAGAGCGGCAGAATGCAAACAGACGGAGACAAACAGGCAGAGGAGCAAATACACCAAACTAGATTGAAACCAGAGGAAAAAGAAAAAAAGATGGAAACTTGAGATTTCAAGACACCACAAGACGCTCCAAAAGAAACTGAGACTAAACTAACAACAAAGGTATGCAACAGTCATCAAAAACAACTTTGCTGTCTACTGTGGTCAGACTGATTATGACATCTTTATCTTAAACTAATGCAGCCAGATTGATTAGCTGTTTGAATAATTGATAACACGTTCTACACGCACATCGATGAGACCAGCATTGTCTAGTCTGGTTTGTTTTATCTGCTACAAGCCAACATCTTAATATCCTTAATATCCTCTGAAAGCACTTTCATAGAGCACTTTAATATACAGTACAACACAGGTCTACTAAATGCAGACCCATTAATATGAGACACATTTTTTCTAAGTATCTCATTTAACTCTCAATATCAGTGAAAGAAGAATCCAATGCATCAACATCTTCACTTTCCACTCATCTAATTCTTAATGTCCATGTCTTCCAGGAAAAGTCCTGCTTTATATTTGACTAAACGTTTTTTTCCACCTGTGGTCCCTGCATCCCACATTCTGAGAACATGTTCTGCATGTTGCTAAAGAAGAGAAGTAGTTATCTATGGATGCATCCCTACTGAAACCCAGAGATGATTACCAGATAGAACAGCAGCTGAAATAACGGTTAACAAATTAAACAAAAATTTGTCCTTCATGTGACTGATGCCAGTCTTTTAACCTGCGTACTCCCACACAGACATATATATATAACAAGTATGTTCAATATGAAAAAATACATCAAAACTGTCTTGAAAAACATTGATGCAGTTTGATGCATACTAACTAAAATGTGTACTAAGCAAAAACAAATCGTTGTCTCAGAGTCCTAAAGCATACAACATGCAAATGGGAAAATGACAAATTAAAAGAAAAAGCTGAACCTTTGGCCCCTATAGTGAAGGGATCCAGTGGCTCTGTGATGCTATATGGGAGTACATTTCTGACATTTTTGGGTCCACTTAGAGATGAAGTGTCACAGAAAATTTGTACAAAGTTGTTCTTTCTCACTTTTATCTTTTAATTAAACACTGAAATCCTGATGGAACTGGTCTCTTCCAGGATGACAATCAACATGTGAGCCAATGATGTGGTTGCATTGATGCATGCAGATATTAGAAGTTTGCGACAGTTTGTACTTGTTATTGCAGTAAAGATGTAGGTAGGTGAGGGCTATGCATATTTCTTTGCTTACTATATATAAACCAACCAAGTATAACATTATGACCACCTGCCTAATATTGTGTCGGACCCCCTTTTGCTGCCAAAACACCCCTGACCCATCGAGGCATGGACTCCACTAGACCCCTGAAGGTGTGCTGTGGTATCTGCACCAAGATGTTAGCAACAGATCCTTTAAGTCCTGTAAATTGTGAGGTGGGGCCTCCATAGATTGGACTTGTTTGTCCAGCACATCCCACAGATGCTCAATTGTATTGAGATCTGGGGAATTTAGAGGCCAAGTCAGCACCTCAAACTCATTGTTGTGCTCCTCAAACCATTTCTGAAACATTTTTGCTTTGTGGCAGGGTGCATTATCCTGCTGAAAGAGCCCACAGCCATCAGGGAATAACATTTCCATAAAAGGGTGTACATGGTCTGCACCAATGCTTAGGTAAGTGGTACATGTCAAAGTAACAGCCACATGGATGTCAGGATCCAAGGTTTCCCAGCAGAACATTGCCCAAAGCATCACACTGCCTCTGCCGGCTTACCTTTCTCCCATAGTGCATCCTGGTGCCAGGTGTTCCCCAGGTAAGCGACGCACACACCATCCACATAATGTAAAAGAAAACATGATTCATCAGACCAGACCACCTTCTTCCATTGCTCTGTGGTCCGGTTCTGATGCTCATGTGTCCAATGTTGGTGCTTTTGGTGGTGGACAGGGGTCAGCATGGGCACCCTGACTGGTTTGCAGCTATGTAGCCCCATACACAACAAACTGTGATGCACTGTGTATTCTGACACCTTTCTATCAGAACCAGCATTAACTTTTTCAGCAATTTGAGCTCCAGTAGCTTGTCTGTTGGATCAGACCACACGGGCCAGCCTTCACTCCCACACATGCTATCAGTGAGCCTTGGCCGTCCATGACCCTGTCCCTGGTTCACCACTGTTCCTTCCTTGGACCACTTTTGATAGATACTGACCACTGCAGACCAGGAACACCCTACAAGAGCTGCAGTTTTGGAGATGCTCTGACCCAGTCGTCTAGCCATCACAATTTGGTCCTTGTTAAACTCACTCAAATCCTTATGCTTGCCCATTTTTCCTGCTTCTAACATCAACTCTAAGGACAAAATGTTCACTTGCTCCCTAATATAGCCCACCCACTAACAGGTGCCATGATGAAGACATAATCAGTGTTACTCACTTCACCTGTCAGTGGTCATAATGTTATGCCTGATCAGTGTATAACATGAATCAGCATTGCATTTGTTCAGTACTCTGGTATAAGCATTTATTTGCGGCTTGAGGGACAATTCTCTACATGTAGTTTTGTTCCTGTGACCAGTAAAATTAAAGTTTCTTCTCTCTCCACATTCATTTAGGTAAGGGCTTCAAAAGAACTGCATTGCGACATTGCCAAAATGGCTGCCAAGTGGCAAAACTTCACTCCTATGGGAAACTTTGGACTGATGTGTTAGACAGTGTTTACGATCACAATCATCAGAAGGTCATCTAATGATAAAAAGTGTTCTATCATTGCAGAAGAGCTATGGAAACCTGGAGAATCAATGCCAAGGAGTATTGAACCTGTTCTGTTGGTACACAGTGGCCCAACACTTTACTAAGAAGCGTTCTGTTGGTTTTTCCTTTTCCACCTATCTTTATTTACTACAGATATGCATGTGCCATATTGTCCAACAAATAGAAAAACTTCTCTCAGTATCTGTTTGCAGAGCATATTCTGGCTTTGCTACAGATGGCTGTTTGCCCAACACAAGCTGATTATGCACTCAGGTCAGCTGAAGCAATTTTAACACATTCAGATCAACTGCCAACATAGATCTGATGGTATATAAAACTTCTGATGTGAAAAAATGAACCTCAAGAGAGGAAATTTAAAGAGCAGACCTCATTCTTTCAACTGAAGTTGTAACATAACATATCAAATCAGATATTCTTCAAGTGTGTATGAATTAATTATTATTCTGATTATCGTTCCCTGTATCAGTGGATTTAGTGCACTGAGGTTCATTGGACCACATCTAATGCTGCTTCAGAGGAATTTCCAGTCTGGTACAGTTCTAAGGGAAACTCAGAATAATGATTTATATATAATGATATATATATATATACACACCATTGAATGCTTTATTGTTGACCATCAAGGACAGCAATTAAACCTTACTCTCAACATTTTTTTTATATTTAATCATTAATGGAGAAGTATCGATTCCTTTCCATCCAGTGACGCCAGACTATGAGTCTGTGTCTGTAAAGGTCAGTAAATGAACAAATTGATCAGCACTCATTATCAATAGAGACGGAGTAAAATGTGAGACAGACAACCCATGTGACAGTCCTACTGTATGAACAGGAAGACATATGGGCCGCAGAAATATAGGCACTGGACAAACTTTATTGAGGTCATGGCAACAAAATGGAGGTGAGTCAGGCATACCATCTCATATAGGAGAGCAGAGATAGAGTGAGAGAGTAGGGGAAGGCACAGACAGGCAGATAGCAGACAGTCAGTGGGGAAATTACTGAGGGGTGCAGAGTGAGAGATGGCGGCCAGCACTAAGAGAACGGTAAAATGTCAACTGAACACACACATTATGAAACACACAGATAGAGGGAGGGGAGAGAGAGAGAGAGAAAGGTGGGGAATGAAAGTGTGGAGTGTCTGTGTTTGTATCTGACTGTCTGTGGGTACATATGGAAATATTAGGGAGTTCTGTGGACAGATGAGAGGCAGAAATACAGAGAAGGCAGAGTTCTCATTGTGCACAGAGAGACAGGGAAGGAGGAGATGCGATAGCAAGAATCAGTGTAAGGAAAATTATTAAATGGCATAAAGTTGTTATATAATTTGGATAAAAGTGACCACATTCAAACAGGTCCAAGAGCAAGTCAAACAAACAGACCAATTTATACCAAGTTATTCAATTTCATACTTAAATAATACTATTTGCAGTGGCGTGTGATCATAATTAACAAAGTCAGAGAATGCAGGTGAACTAAGAGGTCAGTGCGCACGGATGAGCCTAAAAAGCAGGCATTGTTGTCACTGTCAATGTGTCCTGCATCACCAGCTTTAGGATATTAAGACACCTAATTATTGTTTAGGAAAGAACATAGTTTTTAATAGATAATGAAAAAAACCACTGAGTCCAGGCTCATGCTTTGGAATAATGCAAAACAATAATTCCTTGTGAATTTTACTTAAAGGTATAGTATGTAATTTTTTTAGGTTATTTAATAGAAAAAAAAAGAATGCTGTATTCATAAATATATATTAGTGTTTAATTATATTTTCCAACAAATTAAAGCATTCTTATTAAACCTATGAGAATTTAATCCATTAAAATACATAGGAGCAGGCGCTGGTTTGTTGAAGCTGCCATGTTGCCTCGCCATTTTGAATATAGTGGCTGAGATGGGCATCACTGTTCTGCCTAATTGCATTTTATATATGTGGCTAGAGACCGGCCACATACGTAGTACGCCTTATAAGTTATTTTTAATTTAAAGATCACAAATAACTCTTTCAAACTATATATGACCATTTAACATTTGTACATGTATATTTTCATTATATCTTTCTCATTATGTTGTTCTCCTCCTCCACCACTGCTCTCTCTCCTCCCTCATTTCCACCTCATCCTCTTCCGCCTCACCTCAATCTCCTGAACTGACACACTGGCTCCACCACACAAAAACGTGCATAAACATGCTTATTTATTCCCGATATTGTTGCAATTACTTATTGTCAGCAGATTAGACATGCAACCCTCCCCTCTCTGTTTTAAATTTAATTTGTTTTGTGTAATGAAAAATAATTATTTTAATAATTCTATAAAATATCCCACGCTCTATAGTACCATCCATCCATTTTCATCCACTTTGCAATTCAGGGTTGCGAGGGGGTTGGAGCCTATCCCAACTGCAATAGGATAAGAGGCAGGGTACACCCTGGACAGGTCGCCAGTCTGTCACAGGGTGAACACAGAGAGACAGACAACCGCTGTTCACACCTATGCCCAATTTAGAATTACCAAATAACCTAACCCATGCATGTCTTTGGACTGTGGAAGGAAGCTGGAGTACCCAGAGGGAATCCACATAGGCACAGGAAGAGCATGCAAACTCCGCACAGAGTGGGACCCAGGACCTCCTTGCTGTGAGGCAACAGTGCTAACCACCGCACTTCCCTTGATACCATAGCTGATAACTATTAACCATTTACAAACTTGCAGAAACATCTATTGTAACTTTATAACTTTATACATTTTTCATTTAATTGTTTTTAACTTTTTTTTAATAGTAAATAACTATTGACTAAAGAAGTCAGCAGTAAGAGGCATATTTATGACATTTAGCTCATGTACATGTACTGTGGCATGGTGGTGCTCCATATGAGACACATGCCATTGTTAAATATTCATGCATTGGATTTGTCTTGTTAACAATTAAACAGATGTGCATAAACATGTGTATGCACGTACACATATATCACATCCTTAGTGAAGGCTAGCTATTGACAGGAGCCATATTTAAGTTCCTGAGGAGTGCCTAATGTGAGGATTTACTTAAAACATATGGTACAAACACACACACGCGCGCACACACACAGATGCTGCACGTATATGCTCAAACCCACAGTGACAAACACACACGCTCTAATGGCAGCTGCAGATGCTGCAAATGACAACGTCAAGAGCGCCCAATTACTACGGCGACTGATCCGACTACCATTTTGCCTGCCTCTGTCAAATGCGCTCTGTCACACAGCCGACTCCCCCAACTTGAATCACATATATGCACACGCACACACTCATACACTCAACGATGCAGGCTGCATAATGAAAATTCAACCATATGCAGCAGATCTCTCTTCTTCTTTCTTTCTTCCTGGCAGACACACCCACACATGCATGCACACACTTGCGCGCACAGAGGAAACTCTTCTCCCGCTTTCCGCCCATCACAGCAGCCTTGGCATACTGTAGAGAGAGGCAGGAGGCCACATTTAGAAAACAGAAGGGGGCTGTTGCTCTGCTTCGATGGAGAGCTCACACCAGGAGTCGCCTGCAGCTTCAGTGCAAAAGCCAGGATGAAAGAAGAGCAGAAAGTCTCCCACACTCTTCAGTACACATTAGCCAAAATTCCCCTTCTCTGCTTCTTCTCTTTCCCATATCATGGTGTGCTGCTTAGGGGGGTTATGTTGTAAACAGTGCTGAGGAGTGTGGTGTTACATAGGACTGCACAACATTTTGGCTAACAGCTCCCATCCTGATAGGACCGGTAATACATGATATTTCGGTTTTGTTTTTTCAGCATTTTCTCCATATTTGAAACTCAAATAAACAATAGTGTGTTTGGGGGCATTATATTTCCTACTTGTCAAACAGTGTATGCAAAAGTTTACTGCTCTGTCTTTTCCTTGGAGTTGTTTTCCTAAAATTTGAATTACATAGGGGATGTCGTTTTCTCCTGTCCTTTCTGTCATCATATTTTAGGGTTCTACCAACACTTCAAAAATTTAAATAATGCTATTTAAAAACTGGATCTCTCCATTGGATTTGTGCTGTTCGTGCATTTTAGGCCATTTTTAATGAAGTTATCTGACAAATAATATGGTTTGTTGTGTGGTACAGCCTGTCCAAAAAGTCTGTGCTCCAGTTTTGATAATTGATATTAATGCATTTCATTAGTCTGTTACTTGGGACTAATTAGCAGGTATCTGTGTATGTGTGACGCACCCATACAGGTTATGGATGCAGCTAGCTATCAAAGCCTGCTAGAATAACCTGAGAACCACACTGTGGTCTAAATATGATGACAAAATTAAGATGGCGATGGCGAACTAGGATCTGTTTGTATTACTGTGAATGGCTGCACAGTGGCTCAGTGAGTGTTGCCTCACAGCAAGAGGGTCCTGGGTTCAAGCTAAAGCTTGTCACATCTATACCTAAGCTAAACCTCTTATGCCCCAGTTATACAGGCCTCGAGACTGGCTAGCAACCATCTGGCAACCACCACTTGCTAGTAAAGTGGTTGGCAACTGGTTGCTAGAAGTTACTAGGGTGAAATTAGTCACAGCAAGGTATATGCTGTGGCACCTAAAACCTCCTTGCGACTCCTTTGGTTGCTCACTGGTTGCAGTTTATATGGAAGACACGGACTTGTTTGCAAACACTTGCAAGCTATTCGCCAAGTGATACTGAAATTGTGCAAAGTGTTATGGAAACCTGAATGGAGACCAGTCACCTTAAAAGTAAAAGAAATGTGTTTGTTGCAGCAGTAAGGCACAAGTTTTACTGTGAAGGCGAACATCTCTGTTTCTGGTTTGTGTCATACTTTTTTAAGTTTTACTACAGCTCACAAAGTAAATGACTGAGAGTTTGCAGAAAAGTCACCGTCTTTCATGCAAAATATGGGTGACAGCAGCAACCTGCTAGTGACAAAACCAATCACAAGGAGGTTTTTGGTACAGTACACTCTTTGCAGGTGATTTCACTAAGCGACTGCCAGAAATCTGCCAACTAGTCAGGGGATATACATTTTTAACCCCATGTTGCCAGGGGATTGACAACCAGTTTCTAGGCTCATGTGACTGAGGCCTTAGCTAATATATGTGATTAACCTATTGTTACTTATAATCATTTTTACACAATCTAGCAATAATCAAACATCAACATCTGGAACTTTTGTGATAGGTGCTAAGACATGCAAGATGCTGCTGTGAAGTTGCTAACTGAGTTGTAGAAAACAACAACAAATATGCTATTAGGTCAGTGCCCACAAACAGTTTGGACTATGTAACTACATCCAAAAATAAAGAAATGTGTATGATAACTAGGAGACAACAATGTTGAGTGACTGGCATGCAACTGCAACATTATTAAGTGACTTATAAAATTAATTTAGTACCTGAAAATGTAATACCAACACACGTTTGTGATATATAAGACATTTTAATATCACACTTTCCTTGATTTGATTTCAGACTTTTTAAAGACTTCTTTATGACCCATGCTATCCATTTGTCACCACTCATGTCAGTCTCACAGTTATTTCTTTAACTCATCTTAAGGTGTTTGCTTGGGTATTGTTGGATTGTTGCTGTTTTTTGTTTTTTTTTATCTAAAATGTTGTAGGGTTCTTACCTTATATGAAGTTCCTTGAGAGATCTGTTGTTGTGGACTGTTGCTATGTAAATAAATATAACTGGAATGAACCTTTAGCACTTGACCTTGAGTCAACAAGTGATACGCCCAATACTAATCCTTAAAAGCCAGGTAGAAATTGATGCAGCAATACAGTGAAAGTGAATGGACTTTATTTTTTTCACCAAACTGTCAACAATTTCCTTTGGCAGTTTATAAAGAAAGGTGTTCACAGTGAGGTCCCTGCATTACTCTGGAACAGATATTTTATTTCTACATGTTGAATTAGTGCAACCGTGTTCTGAAAGTAATTTTTTCAAGGCTGTGAGCATCACCTGTATTATACTGAGACACAGCAGAAGATGTACAGAGGGAGATTTAAAATCTGGACAACAAAGATCAAACTTTCTGTATGACTGTATGCCACTAGATGCAAGAGAAAAAAAAATGTTTTTTATTTTTATGACCTTTTTGGAATTCAATTAAATTGTCACTTTTGTTACAATTCTCATGCTTAATGCTTTAGGTGACATATTTCAGATGATTCTTAGTATAGCAATTTACAAAATAAAAATATTGCAGAATGATGCAAAATTTCCAGCCAGTGCCTGGCAAATATTAACATCCAGATATACTTTGTTTTTTCATAATCAAAACAAAGGTCTTTTCCAGGTTATTTTGAGTGGGATTTGATGTTTACATAAGCCACCTCTCAAAGTTAGACATTACTTCAATTTCTTGAATGTTAATAAGATGCTGGCATATTCAAACTCAGTGAGCATTGTTATGGACCTAGGTTCAGGAGAAAAATATGAGCATATGGAGAGTTGAAAATGTGCCAGAGACTGGAGAATAAAGTGGACTTAATAATGGCCAGAGGTGTCATTTGAGACAACACCACTTCCACCCCTGCATGCACACATGCAAACACACCGGCACAAACAAATGTGTAAGCACATTCACCCACAAACATTTAGGCTGGCCTCATTTCAGCTGCTAGCCTCTTTCTCTTTTTTGCTCTGTCTCTGTCCTCTCTTCCACACACAGACACAGACGCGCCGCACACATCTCTCTTCTCTGGCCAGGCAGTCGAAACAGGGTCAGAGTTCAACTCGGTAATGGAGTCTCTCCCACCTGGCAGTGTCAGGTAATACACAGAGGGGGAGGTGTGTGATTGCATGTGTGTGTATGTGTGTGTCTGTGCGGGGTGGCTGAAATGGGGCTGAGCTGAATGACCCAAATTGTGGCGGCAACCTTGAAGAGCTCAGGTGGTACACGATGAAAAATAAAAAAGCAGGAGTTAGAGCAAGGAGAAAGAGAGTGCAAGGGAGAGAGAGAGAGAAAGTGGGGAAAGGGGGAGAAGGGGTGGAGAGGAGGGAGGCAGACAAGGAGCACTGTGGTAATACGTGTCCTTAAA
>VUQS01044971.1:0-12494 GCA_015108495.1 Heterochromis multidens
TCTCTGGTACTCTTGCCCCTTTTGCTGTGGGCACTCCGTTTGGGACCTCCCTCTTCCCTCTGCTAGGGTGCACGTGGTTGTCATCGAGATGAGTGACCTCAGGTCTACAGTACTCTTTGGGGGCTTTGTATGGCCGGGGTCACCTGGATCTCCCTCTGTCTACCTCTGGCTCCCGGGGGGGCTTTGTTGCAGCTTCTCACCCTCTTTATCAAGTACATTCCATGACAAACGCTATACACAAACACTCAGGTTCTCTCTCTTTCTCTCTCTCTCTCTCACACACACACACACACACACACACACACACACACACACACACACACACACACACACACACACAAACACAAACACCACAACTAAATTGTACGTTTGTTTATGTATCTGCTTCTGTTTGTTCTTCAGTGGTTTTTTTTGTTACAGATGCAGCAGTTGGAGATCCAGTGTGTTGTTTGCTCTGTCCCCTTCTTTTGTCCCCCTTTTTATTTCTCTCTCTTTCTGTCCCTTTTCTTTTTCTCCTCCTTCTTGCCGGACAGAACAGGTTTTTTTTTAAAAAAAAAAAGGAAAAAAAGAAAACTTCTTTGGTTTGTACTGTTGGATTGCAGTAAACAGAATAAATCTTTAAATGTCTTCATTCAGTTGCAGTTCATCATATGGAGGATTTATCTGTTATAATAATGTGCCAAGACACCCTGAGTACACCTAGAAAAATGTATTTAGGTGCAGTTATCAAACATACACATAGATTCATACATTTTATTAAACAAATCAACTCTGAAAGCGATTTTTAAATTTTTTTTATTTTTTTGCTGCTGTCCGAACTCATGTATTGACTAGTTAGGGCTTCCTGGAATTTAGGTGTAGGGGGCACTTTTGAATAGTGTTAAAGCACTATATAACTTTTGCTTTTAACACTGTCCATAAGGATAAAAATCTGCAGGTAATTTTTGCAGCTAATGTTCCTGAAATCCAAAACCTTTACTCTGAAAAGAAGTCAACCTCTTAATTCAAAGGCTGTCTTTGTGGCAGCACCTGAATTTAAACTTAACTGGATACTTCAACAGGGATTTCATAAAAGTTTAATGAACTTAATTTCAGTGTCATTTTCTTTAACACTGAGAATGTCATCTGGTCCCATACTTCAGTCAACACTACAGTATCTCAAGAACTACTAAGTAGATTTCTATAAACCTCAGTGTTTGCACCAATAACAGTCAAGAGTTCACTTGTGAAGGTAACTGGATGAAGTAAATGCTCACTGACAAGTATTTTTATTCACAGTATTTTTTACATTAAAAGAAGTGTATGAGGCTACTGAAAGAAGGGGTGGGTTGTTAGTGTCATGGAAATAGTATAGGAAGACAAACTTGCATTTCTGAGTAAAAATAGATCTTGTCCTCAAATAACATTTATGAGATTCAACCAAACCAGCCTCTGTTCTCAACACAGCAGCTGTGTAAAGGTGACACTGTAATTGATGGTGGAACTGCAGCCTCACCTCTTTGTAGAAAATGTTTTTCTCAAGCTGACAGTGGCAGCACTTGTTACTGCAATCGCAGTCAAAATGGGCAAAAAGCAGATAGAAGTCTTTTGTCAAACCACCTGTAAAAACAATCCTTTGACCCATCCACTGCCACTTTGTTTTACAGCACAGTTCATTTCAATTAGGAATATGTTAAAACAAAAGCTAGCTGCAGACAAATTGCTACCTTCGTTCTTTAAATTTGACAGATTTCTTGTAAGCTTTGCTGCAGGCTGACTGCAGCATTCCTTCTCTGTATTGAAGCGATACCAAGTTGTTTAATGAGGGTCATCTGGTATGTTTAAAGCTTAAGTTACTAGTTGTTTTACAGATTGAAGTTGTTATTAAAAAGTTAAAAAGCAGAATGCAAAATAGGTTATTTTTTTATTTTTATGATGTTTGCACTATGTATTGACGAAGATTGTTGTCTTGCAGCACTGACTTCCAGAAGAATAACCCTGTCCACAAACTAACAGAAGAAGAACTCCTTGCCTTCACATCTGTAAGTCATTGTTTTTTTGGGTTTTTTTTTTTTTTTGTCCAGCATTCTGAGTTTTCCCCGTAAAATTAAGAAAGAAACAAACAGTATGCCTTGCCTTGTTTAACCCAGCCATCACATGCACTCAGTTGATTAACAATGCAACAGAGAAATTAACAGAATGAAAAATAATGCAGCAGTCTCGTATAAATCATTATTTAGATGTATAACCTGACTTGCAATTAGATTGATACCAGTGATGGTGTATCTGCTCTAACTGACCTGACTATATGTCCCAGCTAAACAGGATTTTTTTTTCAGCACAGTGCTCTATTATTTCTGAAGCTGCTAAGACTTTGACTAAGCATGTATACATTTTATTAGCAAAACTTCCCCTCACATGGGCCTGCAAAAATTCCATCTAAGCTAAAGCCTGCCTTTTATATAGTTGCACCAGCAAATTGAAGTGGACTACTTTCAAACAGAAACCACAGTACAAAAATGACTCACCCAAAGAGGAACAGTGAGAAAGCTGAGCTCACGTTGAGGGAAGCAAAACCATAAACCTACGATGACAACCCCAAATTCCACCTCAATGATTTTTATGAAAGCAGTTAGAATTTTCTGAAAACTGCTTGTCAGGAACTTTTTCAGTGGCAGAAAAGCTGTAGTAGGAGGGAGGATATGCCTTTTAGCGCTGACTATTGTCTGCCCCAGTCTCACAGTGAAATAATGGTTTCCTAAAACTACAGCCTCAGAGTATCTTTCCACTCACAATCAGAGCTCCAGTAAATATTTCTTTAAAAGAACAGAAAAAAACCTTCACATCTAAATGAAGCATGATAATGAAGGTATTTAAATCCTGGCTGAAATTTGAGTTTGCAGTTGTTTGTTTGCATAAAAGTTAGCTAAGAGAATACTTGCGAGTTTTGAGGGAGATCGATCATTTTACTTGTGTTGTACTTATGTTGTCCTCGAATTTGGTACTGTCAGACTCCTCCTAGAGTTGCAGCTACTATTTTGAGATGCAAATTTCCACAATGTTATGAAAATACTAAATTAATCATGTCTAACTACATTTGGAAAATTATGAAAACCAGGATGTAATTCAGTTCAGTTCAATTCAATTCAGTTCTATTTATGTAGTGCCAAATCACAACAAAAGTCGCCTCAAGGCGCTTTATATTGTAAGGAAAACACCCTACAATAATACAGAAAAACCCCAACAATCAGACAGTCCTCTTTAACAGGAAGAAACCTCCAGCAGGGCAAAAGACACACTGGAAGACAGCCAGAGATTAATAATAACTCATGATTAAATGCAGAGTGGTGTATAAACACATGGTGAGTGAAAAGAGGTGAAAATGGGAAGCCCCAAGCAGCCTTAGCCTATTGCAGCGTAACTAAGGGAGGATTCAGGGTCACCTGATCCAGCCCTAACTATAAGCTTTATCAAAAAGGAAAGTTTTAAGCCTAATCTTAAAAGTAGAGAGGGTGTCTCTCTCCTGAATCCAAACTAGGAGCTGGTTCCACAGAAGAGGGGCCTGAAAGCTGAAGGCTCTGCCTCCCATTCTACTTTTAAATATTCTAGGAACCACAAGTAAGCCAACAGTCTTGAGAGTGAAATGCTCTATTGGGGTGATATAGTACTATGAGGTCTTCAAGATAAGATGGGGCCTGCATAGCAATGGAAATGTATGCTATGCCTTCTAATGATGCTGCCTAAAGGAAGCATGTATAATGTAAACAGAGTTGGTCCTAGCACAGAACTCTGTGGACTTTTGTGTGTGAAGAAGATTCCCCATTTACATGAACAAATTTACAACTACTCTTTCAAGAATTTTTAATATAAAAGGAAGGTTGGAGATTGGTCTATAATTAGCTGGGTCAAGTGACAGCTGTTTAAGTAATGGTTTAATTCCTGTCACCTGGCCTTTGGTACGTAGCCCAGTAACAGAGATAGAATGATCATATTTAAAATTGAAGCATCAATTAATGGTTGGACTTCTTTGAGCAATCTTGTAGGAATGGGGTCTAATAGACACGTTGATGGTTTGATATCTGCTGTAGTGAAATTTATTCCCCACTGTTGTGTAATCTATTATTGTATAAATGTAATTAAGAAATGATCAGACAAAAGAATGTTTTAAGGGAATATTGTTAAATGTTTAGTTTCTATGCCATATGTCAGAACAAGATCCAGAGTGTGATTAAAGTGATGAGTGGGCTCTTTTACATTTTGAGAGAAGCCAATTGAGACTAAAAACAGATTAAATGCAGTGTTGAGGCTGTTGTTTTCAGCATTTACATGGATGTTAAAATCACCCAGTATAATTATTTTATCTGAACTGAGCATTAAATCAGATAAAAAGTCTGAGAAATCAGATAGAAACTCTGAGTAAGGGCCAGGTGGACGATAGATAACAACAAATAAAACTGGTTTTTGAGTTTTCCAATTAGGGTGGACAAGGCTAAGAGTCAGGCTTTCAAATGAATTAAAACTCTGTCTGGGTCTATGGTTGATTAATAAGCTGGAGAGCGCCACCAACTTTGAAAAAATTCTGTGCAATCACAGATTTTTCCTAGTCGCAAGGAGGTTGCCGCACTATTTTTACTCTAATGTGACTGAGCCATTAGGAACCTGGCTAGTCTGCTGACTTAGCATCTAAGAGCAACAGCAGATCTTTCAGAGCTGACAGTGAAGCCAGCAGTGATCTGGGCTAGGATCTGCTTGCAAGTGATTGTTTAAGAATTAATTTTAAAACAAATATTATAAAACAATATATTATATTATAAAACAATATATATATATTATAAAACAATATGTATATATATATATATATATATAACAGACAATAGATCATGGTTTCAAAATTGCATTGCATCACATGGCATTCCTGTTCTTCACATATACCGTCTACCTGCATGCAACCAAAACCTGCTCAGTAAACAAATTTGTATAAATGGAAACCAGAAGGCTTTAAGTACCAAACATCTGACCCCTTGCCTTCAGAAGTCTGCATATTCATATAAGCAGATTTACCAATATTTACATGTTAATAAGTACAGAGGTTTTATTACTAACTGTTCAACTGTAGTAAAAATAACGCAAACTCAATGTTACTTTTCAGCCCTCTCAAGTACCTGGAGCTCTCCCTGCTGAGTAAATGCCCGTTCATTGCTTCCTCATTTTACTTTGGGTTTCCATCAAGAGGACAGAGCTTCAAGAAAAGCGCTATCCTCTTCCTGTTTTGACTGAGGAATCAAGTCATCATTTCCAGGGAGATTTTGTACCTGGTGGCAGGCAGAATGGCATACAAATGAAGTGAGTCTTATTTGCAATCACTCTAAACACTGGTGGTATCATTATTATTTAGCCACAACATTACTGAACCATAAGTTATTATATAATGATGACTTAATGTAAAAATTTGCCCTTTACCCATTTAAATTCAATATTCTGTTTGCTAAGTAGTCAATTGTTAACTTTGCACAGCTGCTTTTGCCAGTGAAGAGTGGTTTTATCTCACTATATAATACTAGAGAAAGCATCCAGTGGACATGGTCTTTGGTTTAGCTCAAAAATGCAGAAATCCAATTGGGACAGCTCTCTACAACAACAAGCACGCAGCCTGACATGTAAAGACAGATCCAGGCACAAGTGAATGCTGGAGTGCAGTGAAGCACAGATGCTGTAGGAAAGGAAAATATGGGAAAGTATTGGCAAAAAAAAAAAGAAGTCCACCATCATACAAATCAATTTGATAAGTAAGTATTTTGTCTAGTTTTGTCTATTCCAAAGATTTGGACTATTATTTATATACTTCATGTTTTGACCTCCCAGACTTGACAGCAGATTCAATAAAAAGTGCATACAACCGAGCCTTTAGAGAATTTTTTTTTTTTTCCACAGAAAATTAAATCTGTGACAGATGCTTGTTTTACTGAGGACACTGCTACTCACAAGCCTGGGCAGGTCAAAAGTACAAGATAAGCATGTTAGTATTGAGCAGGCAGATGGTAAGAAAAAAATCATTGTTATTGACCTGCAACAAACTATCAGATAGCCAAATACAGCAGCAAACTTATCAGATTACTTGTGACTGTATGTGCAATAATAAGACCTGCAACTCAGCCGTGCATTAAATGGGAAACATTATCACCATTGTGGAGTCAATTATAGATCTTTGTTTTGGCTCAGGGGGTTTAAGGTGGTTTAGTTTCTTGTCTTCAAGGTAAAGGCCTTTCTTCTTTTCCTTTCAGTCCCCCCCCCACCCAAATCATTACTTGTCCTTATACCCACACTTTCTGCAGCATTTGAAAAGAGATGCTGCAGCCCCTTGTGCATTTTGCTCACATGGCAAAAAATGAGCTAATAAGAAATTACAGCAAATAAAGTCTGGCTTTTTTCAATTCTAGCGGCTAAGTAGCAATCTGAAATCAAATAGCCATCGGTAACCGATGGATGATGTTTAGCACTAGCTCATTTAATTCCTTTATTATTTCTCAGCAACCTCTCTGCTTCAGAAATCACAGGAAATTGATTCCATTATCTGTATCACTTCTCCTCTGTGCATAGCACCTGCATATGAAAGGCAACACACCCGCCATCTTACCATCTCTGCCGCTGAAGTGACATTACGATTGTCATGGCAACAAACTCCTTTCTCCATAGAGAAAGGGTAAGGCAAGGCAAGTTTATTTGTATAGCACCTCTCAACAAGGCAATACAAAATGCTATGCATGACATCTAAAAGCCTCTAAGAGAATGCGTAAAAGAGACACTATAATAAAGCACACATAACTAGATTTTAAAAGAAAAAAAATAAAATCACAGAAGCAAGCTGTCAGAAAGTGTCAGAAGAATTGGAGCAAGATATTAATGAAGAACCTTAAAGTTAGCTTAATAAAATTCAATGGCAAACAGAAGTTTTTAAAAGAATCAACAGTTGGACCAAACCTCAGGTTTTCTGCAAGTTTTCTCCAAACATGTGGAAACTAACAGAATTTCTATTTCTCTGTATCAAGTTTTGAGTCTGAGGACATTACAAGCAGAGCTGCTCCAGATGACCTGAGAGGTCTGTGATGGCTTATAATGATCAGCAGATCAAAAAAAGTACCGTGGCCCTAAAACATTCATCTGCACAATTTTAAGTCAACTGGTGGACATTTGAACACATCATAGATCATGACTTTTACCATACAAGAACTCCTTCAGTGCTTAGGAGGCCCAAACAACCTGTAGAACTACATAATAGCTCTACAGGTAGAAATCTTTAGCATCAGCCATACTGAACTTTTCACACACACACACACACACATATATGTATATATATATATGTGTGTGTGTGTGTGTGTGTGTGTGTGTGTGTGTGTGTGTGTGCATGTTTGTGTGTCTTTTTCTCTAACATGTAAATTAAAAACAATCAAAAGAAACAGAAAGCAATGACTAGAAATGTCACTGAAACCCTTTATTTAGTTTAGCAATTCGAGAATAATGCAGCTCTGCAAAACTGAAAAGAATTTGGGGCTTTCCACAGTACACAAAATCCAGAAAAAGCTGAAACCAGTATTGAATGGCGATGGTTTTCGGGCCCTTAGGTGGCACTGTGTTTAAAATGGACACAAATCCAAAGTGGAAATCACTGCACGGCCTCAGGAACACCTCTGGAAACAATTTTTAATGAACAAAGTTCATTGTTGCATTCAAACCTTGTCTGGGCCTGAGCTCAAATAAGGCCTCAGTCAGACAGGCCTAGAGACCGGTCAGCAACCGCCTGGCAACCTCCCATTGCTAGGGAAAAATGTGGTTCCCCCAGTCTGCTGGCTCTCCCTGGGTGAAATTGGTCACAAAGAGGGTGCTTCACCAAAAATCTCCTCATGATCACCCGTAGTTTGTATGGAAGATGCCGACTTGCCTGCAAACACTTGCTAACTAACCACTGAGCTGTAGTGAAACTTTAAAAAGTGTGACGCAAATCGGAAACAGAGGCCATTCATCTTCAAAGTAAAAGTTGTGCTGTTCTGCTGCAACCATCACATTTCAAAAGGTGAAACTTTTACTTTGAAGGCAAATGATCTCCATTTTTGGGTTGCTTCACCCTCTTCACAGTTTCACTACTGCTTAGTGAGTATTTGCTAAGTGTTTGCAGACAAGTCAGCATCCGCCAGTGCAGACCACGGTGGCAATCTGCTATTAACCAGAGCAATCACAAGGTGGTTTTCGGAGCAGCACTGCATAACTCTTTGCAACCACTTTCACCTAGCGACAGCAAGCAACCTCCCGCAACCTCTCACCAGCTGATTGAAGAATACGCATTTTTCCCTAATGAGTGGTGGTTGACAGTTGGTCGCCAACTGGTCTCAAGGCCTGTGTGACTGAGGCCTAAGATGGAGTGATTCAGTTTTTTAAAAACATTTTTATGAAATAATAGATGTTGCATTCTCCATACTACTGCAACTGTTATCACAGCACAGTTCAAGTCAGCATGCTTGGTGGTATAATGGTCCCTCATTGGTGAACGATGTACAGATTTTGGAGTAACATATTCTACCATCCAGATTTTTACAGAGAAGGCTTTGCTTACTTCAGCAAGACAATCCCAAACTGCATTCTGCTCATATTACAACAGAATATCTCAAAAATGTCTGGGTGCTAAACTGGCCTGACAGACCTGTCACCCATTAAAAACATTTGACGCATTGTGAAATGAAATGCTTACAGAGTGTTGTTAAAAGAAGAGTTGATGCAAGACAGTGGCAACCATGCCCCTGTCCCAACTTTCTGACATGAGTTGCTGGCATCAAATTCTAAATTTTAATGCCACAGTACACTACAGATAGTGTGCCTATCTTCATTTGGTTTGTGCAACATGCAAATGAGGTGACTCATGTTGTGCTTTAGCACTATTTAAATCAAACTGCACTGTACACAGTACACATTTGTACCGTAGGATTCATGGACTTCTGCTGACAAATGGTAGAAGGAAGTTTAGCAGTAAATGGAGACCTGAATGTAGAGCATATCTGTTAGCAATGTACATAACTGAACTCTTTTCTTGCTCAGGCAAATTGTGTTCATAACATACCAACTATTTTCAATGTAATGTTGATGGAATGCTGTGAAATTGTACACAATAAAATATCAGAGTCATCCTTGGAAAAATTTAATTGCGATTACCAATGCAGCAGTTTTCAATAGGCAAGAAATAAATGAAGAGATCTGTGGTATTACTGTAGGAGTGAGAAAAATCATTACATTAACAAATTTAGCTGTTAGATCCTCAAAATGACTCTTTGCTGTTCAATTTGCAGTTCATTGCAGATTTTTGTCTGCATTTGTCAAAGAAAGGACTGAACAAAAAAGGCTTTTTGATGTGTCTATACTCAAGGACATCGACACAGCACCTTGCAAAATCTAATTTAGAAGGTGTGAAATTTCCTCATTCTCTCCCATGATAGCTTCATTTCATAGTGAAAGCTAATTGTGGAAGCTATAATTTCTTTCAGCAGTCAAGTCATCAGCTGGTCAAATACAGAGCGGCTCACCAAATAACACGATGTAATCGCTGTGGCACAAACAAATGCTCTATAAGATAGTGGGCATTATATTTATGACATTTTAATATACAGAAGTCGGAGGAATCCTTGGTTATATTGTCTGGGTCCTGTGTGAATGTCATCTTGGGTTACTGAAATGTTTCTGAGTCTCTGTTTTCTCCACATCCGCTCACACATCATACTTTCTCATGCTGTGCCTATCAACATTGTTTCTCCACTGGAGCAGCTGTCTCTCTTTTCAACTTAAGTAAAAAAAAAAGAAAAAGAAAAGCAGCAAAACAAACAGTCAACCCGCCCCTTTGACATTGTCTGGGTAAAAAAAAAAAGGAAAGAAAAGAAAAGGCCCCGGACAAATTTAAGATTCACTAGGGTTGCAATCTGCATGCTAAGGCCCATCAATTTTTCATGGGTCTCACACTATGAGCACTCACAGCCAGAAGGGGGTAATGCAAAATTGATTTGTGTATTAAAACTGCTTAGCCAAGCAAGCATCACTGGGAAATGTAGTGATTACCCCCTTGGGATTTGAGAAGGCCATGTATAGTCATCGTGATTGAAAATGTGACTCTTCTGTCCACAAATAACAAATGACTCTGTATTACATTCTCAGAAAACTGTAACTATAATACACATTAATTAAGTCTAAGGTGACGTTACGGGAATTTAAACTATCGAGGGCATTTGATATATTTTTACAGCGTAAAGCTGATAGATTGAGCTCATAGATAGAGCAATGTGTTGTATATAATGTCAGAAAATATACAAGGCATGTAACGTCTCAAGCAAAATTTCACCAACTGATGTCACATTCAAATCACAAGGAGGATACACAATATGATAAGCGAGGTCGGAGACAATCAAGCACAGCATTATGACAATTGATAAGATTTTATTGACACTTTGCCATTATTGATTCTGCTTATTGGTCCAATTCCTTATTGATTCAAGTACTGATTACTGATTTTCGGTGGGGACATAAAAGACCTGCACAGGTTTTTAACGTCAACACAACTAATTTATTTATGTGTGTCTGGACACAGTGTAGCAGTGACTCAGGTGCTCCAGTGTTAGGCTTTCACTACAGATTTTGTGACTGCACAGTGAAAAGGTTTTGGTGGCTGGGAGCTGGTGGTCTCTTGTAGAAATGTTTCACCATCATCTAAAAAGGATTAAAAAAGAATATTTGAATTTGTTCTCATTTAGGCTTTTTAGTGTAAAATAAATCCCCACTACATGGACAAAAGTATTGGGCAACACATCTGAATCTTTGAATTCAGTTGTTTTGCCACAAGTGTATAAAATGAAGCACCTACCCGTGCAGTCTGCCACGGCCGACCCATGGTTTCCATGGGTTTCCATAGCTGAGAAGCTCCTGTAGGTGTAATGTGTATTTGGCCCAGTACTTTTGTCCATATAGTGTAGCTTATCCTGATGGCATGGCACGAATATTAACACTGGAAAGCTGTGGCACTTGTGGGTGAAGGTCTATAAATACATGTTAAAAGCTCTTTCAACATATTGCTGATGTTTCCAGAAATGATTATTTACTGTGGTCATCATTGTTTGTGATATCAAGCCACATTCTGGACTGTTTCTCCCTCTCTGCTATGACCCCTTGTAGTTTATTTTTATTTTTTATGTAAAGCATTGAGAACAGCCAGACAAAATGTTCCTGATTCTCAGCATTACTATCAATGCCACAAATAATTTCACATCAATGATACCACAAGAACCGGAGCATCAGCGTCACAATCATATGGTGTCACTAGTGACGTCATAAGCATTAAGACTATAGTGATGTTACAAACTCTATGACATTAACGTCATAGATAATAATGCCCAGAAAATTACACTGGGCCAGTCTAGTATTTTCTATTGTAGAATTCCTACGATAACCATTCAAATGCTATTCACTCAGGGAGACCAACTTTTCTTGAAAGCTTGAGATAAAGTTTCTAAAACCGCCACACTGACTTCTTCTAAGCATTCAGAGAAAACATGTATAATCATGCTTTGTTAGTTGAGAAAGCAGAATTGCTAATATGGTTTAGCCTAATTGTGTTTTTGAAATTTTGGAGGACTCATAATTATTACTGGATTATATTTTGTAACAATATAGTAAAGAATTGTTGTGGTTAATAACATATTTAGGAATTGGCAAATACACTGACACTGAATGCGTCAGTCATAGATGGTAAAGTTTACTCCACTCCACACTAGGCATACAACGTCCACAATGTGTTAACTTTATATATAACCAAAAAAACACTCCAAAGCATTTTCATTTCCTAAACCTAGCCACAGATGAGCTGTCTATGTCAACCCCAGTCTCTGGTGTTAGTGTCGACACCATCATCAAACCCAAGCACCTCTTTATTTGCATGGAAAGCATTTCCTTGAAGCGAAGTATAAGAGTGCTTCACTTTTTCAAAAATAATTGCCTTAGAACATAATCCAGCTAGCGATTAAGGAGCAATTTCATATTTCAATCATATTTCTCAGAAATGAACATTTGAAGAGCTAATACACAATTTTATATACTGTATGTGGCTGGTCTCTAGCCACTTATATAAAACGCGATTAGGCGGAACGGTGATGTCCATCAGGATGGAGGGGCAACATGGCGGCTTCCACAAGCTGATGCCCACTCCTATGTATTTTTAATGGATTAATTCTAAGTTTATGAGAACAAATCAATTATTTTTTTCTATTAAATAAACTAAAAAAAATTTACTTACTGTACCTTTAAATGTTATTTTAGTGCATATATAGATATTTTGTTGTGGAAAAGTTGGGTTATGATCTATCGATAGAATAGGACAAAAATCAATAAGAGATAAAAGAAAAACATTTCAGTGAAGTCTTACCAGCTTGACACTGGATGCAAAGAGGAAAGTATCTGAACTGTACTTCAGTACTTATTCATGTATTCTTAAT
>VUQS01044971.1:18604-37985 GCA_015108495.1 Heterochromis multidens
AAAAAAAAACCAATTAAAAAAAAAAAAAAAAAAAAAAAAAGTAAAGTAAAGTAAGTATTTCAGGATTGTATTCACATCTATCTGAACTGTCCAGATAAATTAGTAAGACAGTTTCTTTTAACATCAGCTTTAACATCGTTTGAAAAAAATAGTTGCAAACCATTATGTGACACCTAGAGTGTGATGCCAGGAAACACCAGTTGGACATAGCTGCATTTATTATGTAAATCTTGAATCTTTAAACCAACATATAATTTCAAAATCCATTTTGAAATTCAAGCCTCTTTATCATGTTTGTGTTAAGGGGAAAAAAAACCTGGCCATAGATAGAAGTGAATGTACCAATCAATGTATGTATGTCGGTTGCCATGGTTTCTCATCCTGATGTGTGCTGTGAGTGGTGATCTACATTTGAGAGTGGGCTTTCTAGTGATGCACGGACTCCGTAATGGGAGGAAAGAGAAGTCTTTTGATTGTGATGCTTGTTCACGACGAGAGAAGAAATTGCTCTGAGCTAGGAGTTTTCTTTAATCTCTGCAGATCTAAATGGGTTCACTGTACGGTTTTAATGATGCTTGTGTGATCTGTTTTTATTGACAAAGAACACCTTGACCTTATAGTTGATTATGCCCCCCCCCAAAAAACCCCAAAACAAAACCAAGTCCAAGAGCATACACTAAGAATATAATCAATACCTGTGGAGGTAATGATGTGGCCCACACCATAAAATGTCCTCAGTGTGAAGCACAGACAGATAAATTATCTGAAGGAAATCAAGATAATGACTTTCATTTACTCAATAAGCAGATATTAATTATCTGTCCGACAGATTAGGGGGCCAGACTTATTGAGAGCCTTGAGATAAATGACTTTCTGATCAAGATACAATGAAAACCTTTTTAGGTCCTCTAACCAAGCACTCATAAATTTGCATATTAATTTCTGCTGTTGTTTAGGCACTTATTGGAGATTATATTCCAACACAACACCCTAACAGCACCACTATGTTTTGTTTTTCTGCAGGGACTCCGATGTTATCACAAACACAGTGTCTCTGCTAGATACCCCCCCCCCCCCCCCCACCACCACCACCACCACCTTCCCCACTGCCACCCTCTGTTGAAAAGTAATGAAATGATGAATTTGTGAAACAACCGCAGGGTGACTATGATGAATTTTGTGGTATCGCTCAGACTAATAGCTCTGTCAACAAGAAGAACTCTATAGACGAGCACAAATGGGCAAAGCAATCATGGTATTTGTGGTTTAATGCACAAAACATGAGCATCGGGTTGCTTAAATTTCAGCTGCAAATGTCTCTCTGATGAGAGAGGTTAATCCAGCATTGATTACTGAGGGCACTGTGTGTTTTCTTTCTTTCTTTCTTTTTTTTCCCCCCCATAAATATTGAAGCGCAGCTTCCATCCTCAACCGTGGCTCACTTCACAGGCATATTTGCCAGAGGGGCGAGCTGATTTGCGGCATGCCATCGTACGTTTGGCTGTTGTCCAGTCGTTTAACCTGCCATCTTCTTCTGATCTTGGAAAACTCATGAGAGCAAATATTGCCCCGCAGCCTAACTGTGCCGATGGCAGAGAAGCAGTCTGGTTGCTACCACAACATGCAGGAAGGCTTATCTAATAACCGCCAAGGCATGCCTCAAGTTGGCGAAGTGTCGGTGGCCGCTATGTTCTCAAGCACTTCTCGTGGCTGTTAGGGGAGGCCCTCTGGGGGAGTACCCTTGAGCTTCAAAACTCTGGTTGCTTATATTCTTATAAATATTTAAACTTTTTTCGTGATAGGTGAGGATTCACTCATCTACAGCATAACACAGACACAGTGTGTAGGTGGGAGTCACTTTTTTAACATCTGCCAACAGTCAGAGTTTGCTTTGGGTAAGAGATTTCCAGATAAGCCCACGACTGAAAATAATATTGACTTATACAGTAGCAAACTTAAAGCTGTCTTCACTAGCTGTTATTGACACTGCTATTCATTCATTTGAACTTTTGTTCTCATGTGGTGGATGGTTTAAAGTACAAAGATATTACATTAAATTGTCTTGCCTGCAAAGCATATATCACCTGTAGATTTTTCAGTGTATGAAAGTGTTTTCATACCAGCCGGACAAGTTCAATATTGCACAGAGCAAGGCTGTTATTTTCAATTAAAGGCACAGTGGCACAAACTATGTTAGGCTTATGCAAGGTTTTTTTTTTTTTTTTGCCAAGGTTCAACTGATGGCAGTTATCAAAGCAAACATGTCACTGTTAAATCTCAGAATTCCTATTATAATATTCCCTACTCTTTAGGATCTGTCAATCAATCTATTTATCATAATGTCCATTACAGTTTCCCAGAATCCAAGGTGACAATTTTAAACTTCTTTTTGAGTCTGATCAGCAGGAAAAACCTTAAGATATAAAACAAAGGTATAAAACAAAGATAAACAGCAAATCCCCATATTGCATAAGATGCTGCATGAGAATGGTTGAAGTTTTTGCATGAAAAATGACCCAAAACCATAAAAACAAGAACACTGGAAAAAAAAAAAACCTTGTTCATGCAAGCATTAGGCATTTGCGGTTTAGAGGTTCATCCATCAGCTAATAGGGTGGTGTCTGACTGGGCTTGGATTCATTCTGCAGAGAACTACCTTCGGTGACAAGAACATGAATTGCTGCAACAGATGGTATGGTCCCCTCAGAGCCCTGATTTCAATCTTCCTGTACCAGTTAAAACCTAAAATGGAGCACAGGTTTTAATGAATGGTGCACGTTTGAGGGGAAAGAAATGTTAAATGCTTTAAGCAGCGAATTAATTAATCTTACATTACACATGCATTATTTCTTTGTATTGTGTGTGTGTGTGTGTTAGAACATGCTTCCAAACATGTGAAGAAAATGACCAGCTGTTGAAGTTCTGATTTTTGGTGTGTGTGTGTGTGTGTGTGTGTACGCGTGCACGTGTTGTGAGCCTACCAGCAGCACTACCTCGACAGGGTGCACGTCTGACCACATACCAATCAGCTGCTTGGATAATGAGTATAATTGATTGGAGCCTCATTCAGATTCTGTGGAATAGAGCATGCAAATTGTCCTTGCCAACTCATAATGAGGGACCTCTTTAATGGCACAATCAAAAATTTCACTTCTAATTCTGCAAACTGAAGCGAGTGCTCTGTGTTGATTGCATGGTCGGGTGCCAGCATCAACAGCACGTAAATAGATAGGTTGGTGGTTTATCACCATTTACTGAGAAAATATGCTGCATGCATATTTACCCGTGGATGTGAGATGAAGACTAAGAGCATTCATAATCCATATTTTATTCCATGTTTTTTTGAAATTTTACTGTGCCACTGATTGGTTCTGACACTAGCTGCAGTGGAGGATACTGGTTATGTGTGTGCTGCCGATGCCATACTTACCATGTCAATATCACGAGCACTCGATACTGTATTATCCTCAAGGAAATATTCACAGTGAAGCCTGGCAACAGAGAAGGCACACATAGATTTTAATGACAAGACGTTTATTCAGTCACACTGAGACTATAAATGTTTTAATTTTCATCTTTGCATTTCAAAATCAAATCTAACCAATTTCTGACTGGCACCATGCGGTAAATAGATCCCTATAATGGAAGAATTTTGTCTTTGGCAAACTTTTGCAAACTGAACAGCACAGGCTCTTTAGCAGTCCTGTCATCCTTGTACTAATGAATGAATTAACAAATGAAAGAGGATTTGCCTGTCCTGGGCTCTCCCTCAGAGGAAGGTTAATTTCCATTCAATATGCTAAACTGCTTAGAACCCAGGACTTTATCCAACCACTAGTCTTCTTGCAGCAACTGCACCGGTCTGCCCCGTGACCCTTCGGCCCATCTGTAATCCTTCAGGATCCTGTAGTCAATTTCTTAAGATTGATTCACCTTTCTAGTCAAATAAACTGTAAAATCCATTAGTGAGACAGCTCAGGCTTACTTTACATTTTGATTACAATCAATTACCGGGCCGCAGATCTGATTCTGCGGTTCTGTCTAAATGTAAAAATGCTTGACTATGCAGACTCCAGCAGAGGTCTTGTAAAGGGAAGAATTCAGCCACTGATAAAAGTTAGTATTTTTGGCCTCGCTCCTTTGTGCATTTGTATTTTTGCTCACAAGCGCTGATCATTATCTTGCTGAAAATGAAATCCTGAGGCTTCTAATGACAAAGATTTGTAGGTGCGTGCTGTGCCATATTTATTATATTTACTGTGTATTATCTACAAATAGATTCTCTGTGATGATTGTGGATGATGTGTGGGGTGTGGAGACGTGGGACATGAATCAGTCTGGGTTGGATCAAAATCCTGGTGCTGTCAACAAGGACAAATAGAGCATAATGATTAAAACAACATCATGTCGCTATATGAAATAACCAACTTTAAATTGTAGACATTAGTGTGAAATTTTCAAATAACTGTCTAATTACAATTGATTTATTTTGGTATCAATAATTTCACAGGTAAGATAACTGTAATGTGAAAGTTTTTTTTTTTTAATCTTTAGACTAATCAGATTGAATCACCTGACTTTTAGTTCACGTAATTTTACAGAGAAATGTAGTGTCCTTTAAGCTGCATTGGTTTTACAGTCTATAACTTTATTAGTTTGATTCAGTCGACACCCATCAACCTTGTTTCTGGATATAGCAGGTAGCTTTCTTTAGTGAAAAAACCAGGATGAATCTCCTGTACTCTAAACCTCTCAAAGTATTCCATAGTGTGGAAATCCCAGCAAACCATCAAGCACTATCAGCTATCCCTTATGACTGCTAGAACTTCAGAAAAAAAAAAAAAGAATATTAGAAAATAGTTAATGACATAATTATGAGCAGTTTCACTTCTTGAGTACATTGCATTGCCCCCAGCCAAACCACCAAGGACTGGACAAATGCCAACCAATAATTCTAATTGATTCAGCTTTGCCAATAACTCCCCTAGTAAATACAGTAAAAACATCTACCAGCTAATTAGACAAATATTTCCATCAGAAGTTAGTAAACTGCAGCAGAAGGCTGATTATTGGATTTACATTCTTTAGCTGGCTTGGCACGTGATCTGCCTTCCTTGTAACAAAATGAATCAACTTATGTAAATACAGCAATAAAAATAAAAGTGACATTTATGCATTTTGCCTAAAGAAAAAATATTGTTTTTTTCCCCCTCCTTTGCTACTATGTGCTTCTTAAACACAAAATATATTGATGTTTTATAACATACACATTTCACTAAAACAACAGTAGCAGTAATTCATGCTCATGACATTCTAGTTCCATGGTTTTTAAAGTACGGCCCATGGGCCACTGGCAGCCCTTGATAACATTTTATGTGCCCTGCAAGAATGACAAGAAAAGAATGCACTTCTACACAATTCATTCACCCACAGTTCATGCACAGAATGATATACCAAGGGTGTCTTTTTTCATCTCTGTTGCAGACTAAGCCCTCCTAACAAACACAGCTGACTTTAGGAAAATATAAACTATAAACCAGCACAAAAATGATAGTTACCAGAATAAACCAACAATCCTGAAAATCCTGAAAAGTGTTTGATATGTTCATTATATATTGACTTCTTTGAGAACCCCTAGTGTAGCATTCTAGTGTAGAAGATGAGACTCAGCTAAGGCTTTGTTAAACTAAATCAATCAGAGTTGACAACATTTCAGCTATAGCGTTAAGAAATTCTGTGGTGCATCCAATCTAATTGTCCACTGAATCAATACTTGAAGGACTTTGTATATGCGGACATTGCAGCTAAGAGCAGAGGTCAGTGCTGCAACTCACAATTAACCTTTCACACAACCCTGAGGAGGCTAAATAAAACACTTTGTACCACTGAAATAATTTCATAAATGTCGTTACACCATTAAAGCATAAGAAAATCCCTAGCACAGCTGTAGCTTTGTGTAAATTAGTGCAAGCAGAAATGAAAGCCAGTCAAAAGCAATACACCGCAAAGAGGAAGTCACTTTAGCATCACAACATGTCTACTTTGTCGCTCAGTTTCCTTGACTTTCAATGGTCTCACATCGTTGCTAGTCTCCTCCTGTGTGTCCACTCTTTTAGGCTGTCTAATATTAAAGGCATTATCTAGTAGGTTGTGATACTTTTTGTGAAACTATGAATTTTTAGCTTACCTTACCATGAAACTCCATTTCAATAAGGTCAGGTATGCCAACCATGTTGCCTTTTACTTTTCAGTCTAATTGACTTAGGCTCACATTAGAAAGCTCTTTTAAATACTTTCCTGTAAGTTAGCTTTCACATAATGAGCCCATAACCATTCCATTTCCCAGTTAGTAAGTGGAAACATAGCATCACAAGATATAATGACTTGATAATAACCAGTCTCTTTGCAAGTATCTTCATTTAGTAAACACAATTAAAGGTTATATTTTAACTGACAAGCAGCTGTTGCATTACAGTAAATCCAAAATGCAAACTTCTGATTCATACTGCTAGTCATAAAGACTATATTTAGCACTAGTGACTGAATTGAGGTTCGGTCTATACATATGTAGGACATAAGGCTATTTTTCCTTCTTGCACAAGTGCCTCTTGGCATGTTACTGCATCTTAATCTTTGAATTTTTGCTCAAAATAGCATCATAAGCTTTCTTCACTCACACACTTTGTGTCTGTCTCTTATGTATTCTGGGTGATAGAATTTTTGGTAATCCCCTTGGATTAAAAAGACTTCTTCTAATACCTGGAGATGCAAGTCAACCACACTTAGTAGGTAGTGCATGTAAGCCTGTGTTGCTGCATGAAGAGGAGGGAAACGGAGTGTTAGGGATGAAGAGACAGAGAGGAGCGTGTGAAGGAGGAAGATAGATAGGGAGAGAAAGAGCTTTAGTGCTGGTGTCCCTTTTAGACATGCTTTTAATTCCTCTGCAGGAATATCAGCAATATTTAACTGGAAATGTCACAGAATGTCAAGTCGGAAAATGTCACTGGGGAAGGACTGGAGGGTGACCTCAAACCTCCCCTTTAAGATGAAATAAATATGCCTCTGTCGTATTGTAAAGGCAGGTTTTTTTCAGGACATGATTTCTCCATTTTACGGGGGCTATTCATTTTCATAGCAACAGAGGGGCGAAAAGGCAGAAGACAGGCCAGGGAGAGATAAATGAACTCATCAATCGTGGTGAGTGGGGACACAGAAAAGCCTGACGTCTACCCTGTCATTTCCACCATCCGTTGGGTAATTGTTGACTTGCAGCATCGCTGCATTGTCGGCTCTCGCCTCCTATATGTGATTAGTGTGGTGAATACTAAAAGGGGCGTTTACCGCTTCCTAAATGATCTATTGGTCGAACATTTATATGTGAAAGCATACATTAAGAGGTGAGTCACTTGCTTAGTGAAACATTCACTCTAGCTTTATTCTAAAGTCAAAGCAGTTTCACGAGGAGAATAAGTTGGCAAATCTTCTGTATTTTAACCTTCACTGCACAGCTAAAAGATTTGTTTATCTTGTACTTGTAGAGTATTAAAGATGATGATTATTAAAGTAACGGGAGGCGTTTGTACCAAACACAGCCAGCGACACACTTTCCTTGCAGCCATGACAAAGCAAAGATGTGATGGATGTTTGTGCTCCTCCCAACTCCTGCATCAACCTGGGAACTGCCATCAAAGAGCACCTCATATACACTGCTGAACAGCGTAGTGTTCGAGAATTTGTGTTGACATTTGAAAGGATGCAACCGAGGACTATAAACAGCCCCTGGGCTTGATGAGTTGAAATCCTGTGCGGCATTGTGAGGTATCTCACTGTACCAAAACACAGGATATGGGAGAAAAATACAGCAACTGTAATCCAAAATCAATAAGGCTGGAGTCAGAGAAAATATTACAGAACAGTAAGAGAACAAGAGCCACAGTTCAGTGAAAAGGCACAAGGATTGGTCAATTTCTTTCTTTCAAGCTGCACTAGGGAAAATTTTGTAAGGGCAGAAATGATCCACTTAGGCCTTATCAAGACATTAGCCAGGAGTTCTAGGTGTCGTATTAGATACACATTCACTTTGCTGCAGTACTTTGGAACATCTCTCTCCCCATCTCTTCGCTACATCCCCCCTTAGATATCTACATGAGTGCTTTTAACATTAAGAAAATTGATATTAACAAGATTGAGTCTCTGCAGAGTTTTATAGCTTCCAATAATGGAGCTAATGCAGATCATTACCAGCAGAGCCAGTGAAGTTATATTCTGGCTAGGCAAACACATCTAGCCGGCCCTGACGAGAATAGCAACAGCTAACACATGAAGCTTGGCAGCAGCAAGCTAATGTTTAAAAGGACTTCATTAGTGTTGGAAGATTCACCTTGTACGCACTGTTTTTAGAAATGAACTTCTTCACATATACATCGAGATGCTTTGAAAGCAATAAGGAAAAAAAAAAGAGGGATTAAAAACTAGCTTAGAAATCCTACTTTTGCTTACAGTGTGGCTCTCCTTGCTGCTGTGATAGGCTAATCCAGGGTCTATCAGTACACTGTTTTCTAGCAAGGCAGTGCCAGTAATCTAGATCCTTGTATTTGCACAATTCAATTAAATTTTATTTATATAGCACCAAATCACAACAACAGTCACCTCAAGGCGCTTTATATTGTAAGGTAAAGACCCTACAATAATACAAAGAAAACCTCAACAATCAGGCAACCCGCTATGACCAAGCACTTGGCGACAGTGGGAAGGAAAAACTCCCTTTTGCCGCAACCGGTTGGGGGTGAGGGGAGGAAGACGGGACAAAAGACACAATTTGCACACAAAACAGATGTAGCGGTACAACAAAAATACTGGTTCTAAAGTTGAAACGACTGATATCAATGGCTATCAGAGGTGTTTGATGGGTGATTTACCAGGGTGAGAAAAAAATCAGAGCTCTGTAGAAAGGATTAAGAATGCTAACATTATCTTTTGCTTTTGCTCCGACAAATTATAAAGTTTGTAGATAGGATGGACACATTGGCAGAGCACAACAAAACAGGTGCCCCTTTTCCCCAACCCGAGGGAGGCCTTTCCAACTGGCGTGTTTTTTTTCATTTAACTTCTTAGGAAGTGAAATGAGTTACATTATTTTCTTTCCATACGTATCTTAATCAATATAACTTTTGAACCAATTCTACGCACCTTATCAAAAAAATGATGATAAGAAAAAGACTTAAACTGTTCTCTCTCAGACTGAAAGCCGTTGCTTCATCTAAGGTCCCCAATTCAAACGAAAATCCAGTTGAAAGGGACAAAAGATTTTCTGCCAGCAGAAAATTCTAAGTGGCTCACCAAGGGTCAGGACAGATATGAGGTGACACTCAAAAGACTTGTGTGTATGTGTGTGTGTTTCCCTTCCTGCTCCTATTGGCGGGTAATTATATTAAAGGTGCATTATTTCAAGGTCCCAGTCCTTTAAATGTGATAAAGCACAATCTGCTGTCTGTGGTAGCTAGCTGTGTGTCCTTTTCTGAGGTCAGCCTGCTCCTCTTCGCTCTTCTGCAGCAAGTCTTCCTTTCTGTCCAGACAGCTCATAGAATCAAAGTTCAAAATATGACATGTTGATGGCCTGAAATATCTTGGATATTATAATTTCCCGCACACTAAATCTGCCTAATAATTGCTCTTTTATAAAGCGCCATTCCCTAAAGCATTTGTTAACAAGTAGGTGGTCTCGAGCTGCCATTGGGAAGCGTGGGATGCAATGCTTTATGTAATCAGCAAACAAATATGTTATGCAAAGCTCTTCTTATGAAGTTGCTGTCGACACAAAGACATACAGTAGACGGGACCTTGAACCAAGGCGAAGAAACAGTTAACATCAATACTTGATGCACACAGCTGCGGTGCATTTTCACAGTGTTGCCTCTTGAAAACCTCCCACATTGAGTGACCATAACCTACTTGGAACCCAGTAAATATCATTCACATAATATCTTTTATTACTTCAGCCTATCAAATCAAGCAACTTAAAATACAGCAAAGCTTTTAGGTCAAGAGCAAGAAAAGATTTATATTCTGTGACCCACCAGGAGTTTTCCATTATCTCCTGCATTGCTTCTGGTGCTGAACAATGCTAGGAAGGCTGAAAGTGTTCTCTAAACGAACCTGTTGGTCACACATTCAGGAATCAGGAACACACTTTAATGCTTTAAAGTCATGGCACCTGAGTTAAAGAATTTAAATGTAGGTGTCTGGTGTTTTTAGCAGTCATAAATCCATGCATATAATCGAAATCCACTTTACATCCTCAATACAGCGGCACTTTTATGGCCTCAAAAACCAGACACTGCATTATGGCTCAGTCTGTGTGTGCACATAATTCATCTTCTCAGGGCTGAGTAATGTCAGAGCAGCGTTACATCCCGTCCAGAGGAGGATGAAATGCCAGAGATGTTCCTGACCACGTGCACTCCATCCCAGTTGCCGTTTCCATCCGACCTTGTGTCCCCAGGCTCAAGTGCTCCGACATGGGCCGAGAGAACAGGCATTAACCTTTGAGGATAGGGCTTTTTAAAAAAAATATATATCTGTTTTCAAGAGGAAGGGAAAATAGGGCATCTGCTTCTATTGATTTTTACTATGTCTGCTCTGAGTCACTGGCCAAGTTTTGAGAGTTTCATATATTCTGGCTCCCTCTCAAAACTAATCTACAGTTCTGTTCTCTGATGCCTTGGGGTGTTATTAAGCATTTTACTTTTGAGAGATCACAATGTGTACTGTTAGTTTGTCTTTTCTATCAAATCCCAATGCTGTCTCCCCTTTCTGCTCATGTAAAAACAGCAATGTATCGGCTTAAAGTGCTGCATTCACCATTACACTAAAATCTACAATGCTGTTATTATGCACCGCATTCATTTGAGTGACACAGCAGTAATTTCCTCCATAATGACTGCATTGTCCTCTCCTCTCGTCTCCTCTCTTCATGGACGTTAACTTTTATTGTATAATAGCTCGGCTGTGACACTACACTAAGTTTGCCTTTATGGTTGTTCGTAAACATTGACCACAGTTGCACATTACGGCCGACATTTTTAAAGTGTTAAGTAAAACAAAGTCCTTGAAATTGTCTGAGATGTGGGTGAAACTGGAATCCTTGACAGTGGAGTTGTTGTAAGGCTTATCATGAAGGTGCAGACGTTTATAGCCATAGAAACAAGGTGCTTCAGCTTCAGGTTCCCAAAATTGCATCCAGAGTTTTGCAATGAAAATGAATGAGCATTGCCTTGGTTCTCATACTGAGCTGATCAAATTACCTCCCACCTCTACCTCCAGACTTTACTGACAGACATACAGTATACTGTATGTTATATAAGATTGTAATTAATCTTCTCATCTGGTTCTCAGCAAGAACACAAATAAGCATATTCCCCAACCTAAACAAACCCACAGACTACATATAAAAGATGGATGTCGCAACCATGATGACGTCCTCTTTTAACATTATTGCCACCGTAATGTAGGTTTTTTAGAACCAAGAGTGTTGTTTCTTCATTAGCAGATAAAGCAGGTATTATACAAATAAAATACTAGACATTCACCAATGCTGCATCACAGACTTCTTGGATGGACAGTAAGCTTCAATGCAAGCAATATTGCCTGTATTCTACTAAATTTAGTAAGCAATTTTTTTTTTTATTCCATTACATTTAATTTTGTTTTATTGTAATTGTAATGGGCTATTTTACTTTAAAGAGACATTTATTGTATTATATTTGGCTTTTGCTTGGCATTTTATTGCATTTTGTTTACATTTTTACTTATTGAACTACTTTGTTTTAGGTTATATTTTATTCCATGTAATCAAATCTTTCCTGGAGGTATTTGTTTTGTCATATTGTATGTTATTAAGCTATTCTACTTCTATTAAAATATTCATACTTTGTTATTGGTTTTATTCACTCTTCTGGCTGTTGTAACGCAGGAATCCCCCAACTTTTGGAATAAAAAAAAGTATATATTATTTTATCTTATCATACCAGTGATGTAGAATTGCTTCAAAAGGAAAACATGATTGAGAAGTCCAGTTCTGTGAATCAAATTAATGTAGGCTTCAGTCACAGAGGCCTAGAGACTGGTTGGTGACCTCCTGGCAACAACCGCTCGCTTGGGAAAAATGTGTACTCCCCAACCAACTGGCAAGTGGTTGCTGGAATTTGCTGGCTATCGCTGGGTGAAATTGGTCATAAAAAAGGGAACTGCACCAAAAACCTCCTTGTTATTGCTTTGGTTGGGAGCAGTTGCTGCGGGTGCCTGTAGTTTGCATTGAAGATGCCGATTTGGCTACAAACACTTTTACTGCAATTTATTCTCTGAACTGCAGCGAACTTTAAAAAGTGCAACACAAAATGGAATTGGTTCAGGTGACAGGTAGCAGTGAGCTAAAGTACTAATCTGCAGTGACCTTAAGGCATCTAATAATGTATAACTTCAAGACTAAACAGATTTTAAATGGGTAGGTTTTATAAAAATTCTCTTAAACATGTTTATTTCTGCTGTAATGATTTGTATATCGACACAGGAATCTGGGGATTTACTTGCTTTTGGAGCCAGCCTCAAGTGGCCATTAACTGTTTTTTGGCACTTCCATGTTAGCTTTTTCTTTTAGCCCTGGTGATGCTGTTAATACGATCCCAAGAAGGATTACAGTTTTTAAATCACAAGTAGAAAACACTTTTTTTTTTTTTAAATAATGAGCTATAATATTTAACAAATAATAGCAGTGAACGCTGAATTCTAAAAACATAGGCTTGCACTTACCATTGAACATTCTTTAAAGGTCTTGGTTATATATGTACAATGTTTATCCTCCTCACTAGCAATAAAACACACAATTTTTTTTCCTGAACATCAAGGAAACCAGATAATTCATGTACTTCAAAATGAGCAACAAAGGTCACACGCTTTGAATTTAGCCTTGCTGTCAGTATTTTTTCACTAAAATAATGGCCTTCGGTTGGTTTGCTGTTTCTGCTTTTGCTTGTTTCCCTGTGAAGTCTGCCACAGCTCACATTCCAAAATTTCTGTCTACCTCCAATCTGCAATTCAAATGGAAAGACTATGCAGAATAGGCCAGATGGTGAATCCCAGCCTGCTATTCCCCAGCCCATCAGTGAGTCCTTTCTGTGCCTATTTTTCTAAACCCCCTTTAACAAGTGCCTTTATCCCCCCTGCATCCCTTTAAGAAACAATTAAATCTCAACATGTTCCACATTTGCACATTTATCAATTTAATTCAGGATTGCATTATTTTGAGGTAAACATCATACACTTTCAGGGCCGTTTCATGATATGCTAAAACCCTGATACTAGCTTGTCTGCTTGATCCCGAGCCAATCAAAACAGTAGGATTCCTATTTTCACCCAACTTCGAAGATTACATACATATAGACCTTGCCCGTGTCTGTCTGTTTGCATGTACTCAGCCATTTCAGTCATAAAATTCTGTCAATCACAAGTCCATCAGTCCACCCAAAGATCTGCTAGATATTCACTCTTACAGCCCTGAATGCTTAAGCAACTTTTTGCCTGCCAACCTTTGGCTTTCGTGGAACTAAAAAAGGAGCAGAAAATGATCATTTGCATCTCTGCCAACCTGTCAAGCCAAACCCTCACCGACAAAATGAACGCTGTCAAGACCTGACATGACGAGCGGTTTCACGCACACGTGCCAAAGTGTGTCAGGAACTCATCTCCCCACCTGTCCTTCAACGGCACCACAGGGTGCCATCTTGCTTTTACTTGCTCTCATTGATGAGAGGGGGGCGTGGTGCCGTTCCCCTCCCGAATACCTCAAAATAGACCCGTCTCTCTCGTGTCCTTCTTGGCAGCAGCGAGTCTTCCTTGTCATGACACATTGTCGGAGAGCTACAAAAAGCTGCAATTTGCCCAGGTAGCTGCAATCCAAATTTGAAATACAAGCGAGACATTATCCCTCTAAATTTAGATCAAATCCCATTAAGCTTGCAAATATCAGTAGCACACTGTTGGAGGGTGTGGACTAAATGTTTGTGCACTGCAGTCTTTAGGAGGTGCTTTGTATTTCGTGCATTTTCTGTAACTTCTTGCAGTGCCCCACTGCACTAGTTTGTGGATATTTCAGTTGAAAGACTGCTTAACTAAACAGGTGGTAATTGCACAGTGAGAGAAAATTTGTAGAATGGTGTTTAATATTGTAGTTTAAGGCTGTGGGACAAAAATGGTTAAAAAAATCCCTAAAGAATAAAATATTTTCCCTCCAAATAATAAATGTGGGTTTCTGAATTAAAAGGCTAGAGTAGGCCACATCAGTCTGACACCAGTTTTATTTGACCTATAGGAAGCTTTTCACACCTGCTTTTAAATTTTCACAGTGCACCTTAACAGCTCTTGATAAAGGGTGTTACCATCATGCCGCTGGGGCACAGAAACAAGCTGTTAAAAGGCACTACACCAATATCAGTGGCATTCTCCAGAAGTGAAAAAGAAACATCCATTACTGCAGCAGGAAAAATAAGATCAGGTGCTTTGTATTCGCTGCGTGTTGTGATGTCCTGTTTTCACTCGGATATCAGACTGCACACTAATGCAAAGCCCATAAAATTGAAGCCGTAAAGTAAGCAAGACCTAGATTCCTGATTAAAAAGAGTAGATTAAGAGCCGACTTGGCTCCTCCACAGACATAAGTCATACATCCTGCTGCTGCTACTGCTGCTGGTTCTGTGTGTGAGTGGTGAACACCAGGGGAAAATCTGCAGTCAGGTCTCCCCTCCCTTTTCATAGATAACATGGCACTCTGGGTCTTCCCTTGTACATATCATTGCTGCCCTCTGGAGTTCTACACCCATTTGCTTCTTAATGAAAATGACACAGCCAAATGAGTCGATAAGACTACAACGGGCTGCTGTTTGACAGTGTCACACTCCTAAATTGGACAGGCTTTTGCTGTAAAAGTTATTCATTTATTCCTTATAAAAATAAAACAACATTTTGTTAATGATTAGATACCTACTCTGAATATTCCTTCTCAGCCCAATAATTAAATCCACCCCCCCAAATCTGCTCACAGTTAAAATCAGAAGAGGATTCAGAGCTCAGTTCCTACCTTTCAAGCCATTTTTTTAGGACATGTCCACTGCCCTATTTTTTATCCACTAAAGCACAGTGACATACATGTTCATTCCACACCTGTGGTGTGATGTGCCTTGTGACACTCAGCTCAACTCTCCCCCTTGGGCCTGCCCACTCGCCTGCCTGCTGCATAACTGGAGAATGCAATTAATGACAGATGGCCAGGCGATGACCACGTCCTTGAGCTGCGAGCCTTATTGGCACCTACCGCTAATTGTATCACATATAACCCAACTAAAAGCATAATAAATCTGGGAGAGAGTGGAATGTTTTATGCAAGCCCTCTCCTCTTTTTCCAAGTGGTAAATTGCTCCGCTCTTGAAATATCTACAACCTTATGACACCCATACTGCATTAGCTTAATTGCCTTTTTCTCTGCCCAGGTTCTTGGAACCTGAGAAACAGAATAAGAAGGAAAAGGGGAAGCAGTTGCTGCTCAAGAAATTGCAGGGATCTTTACCCTGATTAACAACAATTGCGGCCGATTAGGTGTCATCGCCCGCTATGAAGTGATTCGAGGCGAGAGGGCATGAAATTATGATGTGCTGTAGCAAAATTGTCAAACACTGATAAAGGTTTATTAATTGCACTTGTATATTCTCACTGACAATGAGATCATCAGTGCAGTAGATCAGGCTAAGATGACATTTAACGACTTGGCAAGTGTATAATACCAGACAGGCAGCTTGACAGACCAAAGTATTTGATCTAAAGTCTGTTAAAGGGAAGACTTTATCAGACTCAACTAACCAGGACACTTCGTCAGCTCACCTGAGGAGCCTCGGAAAGTCTGGCGCTCCCACGTGTCCACGTAGACAGCTTGTGTCACTGCGGGGTTTTTCCCTCAATTCAGAGTGGCACTCCCCACCCCTACCGCCCAACCTTCCCATCTCACCCTGGGCTCGTTATGGGGAGAGTGATGACGGTGTCTTGGAGCAGCTGCTGCAAGGATGGCTCCGCCAAGAGATGAAGAGATGACAGCCAAGCAGCCCCCCCGATGTCAGTGAGTTTAAAGAATCCTAGACATGCAGCTACGTACAATACACGCACTCAAGTACTCTATGTATAATATCTGGTGTCACAAATATGCATCAAAAAATATTAGTGAAAACTGATATAGCAGAAGCTTGGAAACCTGATGACACTAATTATAACAGACCCACTTAACATGGAGACCCACTTAAGATTTCCTATGTCCAACAAAGGTTCAAGCCCTCAGCACATGTACAATCAATGGCTTGTATTGACTCCAACACAAACAACAGGGTCCAGGCATGTATCTACCAGCATGATAAAGAAAATAATTAGTTTACATGCTTGCAAATTTATTCAACACTCAATGATGCTTTTTACCCCCTTTTCTTCAATCCAGTAAACAGCATGTAGCACTCAGATATTAAATCTCACACAAAAACACTGCTACAATTAGTGTGATCATATGTTATATATATATATATATATATATATATATATATATATAACATATGCACAAGAACGCAAAAATTAATAATGATGTTTCAAATTGAAAACAACAGCTCGCACTTTCCTCTCCGCAATACTTCATTCCCCTCACTCACTCCATATCCTCTGTATTTTTCACTGCTTATCTGCAATAGACTCTCCTCCCCTGTGATAACTTTACCCTTAACCTAACGACCTAGCAAATTAGTCCTAGCCTTCCATCCCATTGTAGATTATGCTGCAACACGGGCACGGTAATAAGCCGTCAGACAAAGTAAATGCCCACGATGTAGGGCACAAATCTCATTTGGCTGGCGCCAAAGTCCACAAAGAAGGCTGAGTCTGCAGAGCGACTGCTTACTCTGGAGCGAAAGGGAGATTTATTATCATACTTCATTAAATATATTGAACAACTGAGGACCATGGATTCAAATATTTGGATGCAGGCAGTGTCCTTCAAGGGGAATTTGATCAATTTGATTTTTTTTTAAGAGGCCGCAATCCATGACAGGCATTAAGTCTTTTTTTTACTTATAAAAACTATTATGTATTATAAATTACATAAAAATGGAAATACACGCAGCTATAAGTTTAAAAGCAAATGACATGCTTATAGGCCTGTTATTCAAAAATGACTATAATAATAATAATCAAAGGGAGGTGAAAATGGCAGTGACCAGTGCCTTTCTGCTGCATCCTCCCCACTGCCCTAAACAAAGTAACATTTCTGCAGTCACTGAATGGGAGACTACTGTGGGGCGATGGTTGCTCAGCTGAGTAAGCACAGCAGGGCAGATTTTGCCTGTGAAGCAGCCAAACTAACCTTTAAAACCGCTGGGGCAAAAGAAAAGGGGTGTGGCAGGACTTGCCACCCCAGTGCTTGCACGCACGACCACATGTGCAGTTAAAAAAAAACACAAAAAAAAAACTCAAGCTCTGCATGTGCTGTAAAGAAAGAGGACTTCCACTGAATGGCAGAATAAAGAGGAGATTGTGCTGGGATGTTAGGGTTGAGGGGAGAGGGGAAGAAAAAACAGATAGGGGGAAATCAATATGAGTATGTGAGAAATGGTGTGAATGGCTTGCATTTCCTCACTGGTCATCAAAAGGTTATTTTACACCCAAAAGCTCATATTGATTGCACGCATTCAGCATGGTCTCTCAGAGAGAGCGGAGGAATATCTGCTGGGGGAATTTACACGGTATTTATTTTTTGCATTAGGATTAGGGTGGGCGTTGGGGACGATCAATGCTTGTTTAATGTAGCTGCAGGGATCAAGACATGAATCATAGGCTCTGGGGCTATTACATTTTATTTGGCATTATCATTGGTGGGCTTAAGGGACCCAGCAATCCTTCAGTTTAGTCAACATATGGAATTAGACTTCCATGTCAGTTCAAATGTTGGTGCCAAACATATCTGGCTCCAGTGTGGAACGTCCATTACAGAACTGGCTGTGCACAAATAATGGCTAAATATATGACATCCAGGCAAGAAGACAGCTAAGTGGCAACTTTTGCTTTATTAATCTGTAATGATTTATTTATTTCTACTAATGCTTCATTGATCACTTACAAAGCATGAAAAACTAGGGTTGCAGTTAACAAATATTTCCATAAATTGCCAGTTATTCCTCCCACTGAATCAATGAATAATTTGTTTCACAAAATGTCAGAAAGTAGTGAAAAAATGCCCATCACAGCTTTCCACAGCCACAGCTGACATCTTTACATTGCTTATTAAAAAAAATAAATAAATAAAAAAAGGATATTCACTTTTTTTAATGTGAAGTAAATGAATCATCACAGAGCCTGTAACCAGTGAATTTGGGCATTTTTTGCTGAGTAAATCACCTTTTGTAAATTTAAATTGTTGCTAAATAATAGATCAACAGAATTGTTTCAGCTCTTTCTGTATCTTGAGGCACTCCACTTGCTGTCTCTGTAATTCATTTCTTAATCGGACCATTTCAGAATCTACTTTTGAGAGTCTGGACAAGGAATCCATTCATTACAATCTTATGAAAATTTAAAACTGCAGAATTGCTGCATTTAGACTATAGCCCACAGTGCAAGTATTTGGGAGGTATAGAGAGTACCAATGATATAATAACTGGAACCTGCACTGTACTTAGAGTCTAAAAGGGATGAATGTTTTATTTTGAAGCCTATATAATCAGAACCTACATTGTACAATCAGGGTATACGGTAATTACCTCAGCTGGTAAAGTGGGACGCGTATTTCTGTGCTAATCTAGTTCGTAGGTACATCTCAGCCTCAAAACCTTCTGAAACCCTACACCGTAACCTGACACTCACCTCCCTAGAAGTGTAACTACATGAGTGTGACAGTACTTTTGTTTCCTCTTATGCACTTTTGGGCTACGTCTGCTTTTGCCGCCATTTTTCAAATTGACTGGGAGAGAATGGATCGACTCAAAGACTGGAACTGCAACGCAAACTAATGTTTTGGATGTGAAATTGCTGAGCAACAGAGGGACATGATGCATGAGTGTAAATGCTGGCAACATCGGCCACTTAAACAGGCTGAATTGTACGCTAGGCATAGTTTCAATGTAGTAGATGTAGAAAGTAGATGTACAATTTCAATGTAGAAGTATAAATCATGCATAATTGTATCTCAGGTCACTCCAGTATCAATTTCAGTTATTTTGTTCCTAAAACTATACTGCATTTAGTAAATATATGGCCATTTAAAAGTATTTGATACCAGTAGAATCATTGCAAGATCAAGACTTTACAA
>VUQS01044971.1:44285-56440 GCA_015108495.1 Heterochromis multidens
CTGTGGCTTGTAAATTAGTGACTTCTTTTGGAAGGCATACTAAAATGGTGTCTATCTAAAAGCTATTGGCAAATCACTAATCTTGTTATTTCATTTGGAGAGCTTGTTGTCATAAATGGAATCGAGAAAGAACATTATTACTTAAATTATAAGTAATAATTTGTAAAGTTTTAATATATAATTTTACATATATAGTTAGCTTTTGGTCATTTGCAAAACCTCAAATTAAATTATGGGGGAAAGTTCTTCCCAAGATGCACTGTGGCCTAAATAGACTGCAGTGCCTGACATTTTTTAAATTTTATTATTCATTGATTTATGTATTTATTTTACTGGAGTATCTACAGTTGGGTTTATTACAATAGGTTGGGATTCAATTTTAGGCCTTTCTGTTGCCTCATGTTATTTTGCTTAAGTGGCCAATTTCTATACATACATAAAGTCATGTGAAAAAGACACACCCTCTTTCAGTTCTAATGTTTTATGTATCAGGGCATAATAAAAAAAATCATTAGTCTTTAGCAGGTCTTAAAATGAGGTAAGTACAACCTCAGATGAACAATAACACATGACATATTACACCATAATATTATTTATTTAACAAAACCTAAGCCAAAATGCAGAAACATTGTGTGAAAAACGAAGTACACCTGTAGCGCTTCCATACAGTTAAGAGGGTAAGTAGCAGCCAGGTGCTGCTAATCAAATGCACTTGATTAAATGATAATTAGCAAGTGTGAGCACCTCTATAAAAGCAGAAGTTTTGGTAGTTTACTGCTCTGGAGCATTCAGGTGTGTTAACACAATATCAAGGAGGAAAGGAATGATCTTAGAGAAGTGATTTGGGAAGTGCAATCTGGGAAGAGTTGTAAGGCCATTTCCAAACATTATGAAGTCCATCATTCTACAGTGAGGAAGATTATTCACAAGTGGAAAACATTTAAGACAGTTTCCAATCTTCCCAGGAGTGGACGTCTGAGCAAATTCACCCCAAGATCAGACCCGGCAATGCTCAGAGAAACAGGAAAGAGCTACATCTTAGACTCTACACACCATAGTTAGCATGTTAAATGTTAAAGCTCATTACAGTGCAAGTCTGAACCAGTATGGCTTGTTTGGAAGGTTTCTAGGAGAAAGCCTCTTCCTTGTAAAAATAACATGGCAGCACGGCTTACGTTTGCAAAGTTGCATCTGAACAAGCCACAAGACTTCTGGAGCAATGTCCATTGGACAGATGAGACCAAAGTGGAGACATTTGGCACAGCACCTTTTTTGGTGAAAACCAAACACAGCATAACTGTCACAAACACACACAACAAACACTGTCAGAACTGTGGAGGAAGGGTGATGATTTCGGCTTGCTAAGCAGCCACAGCACCTGGGCATCTTGTAGTCACTGAGTTGAGCATGAACTCCTAAAGCTTGGCTGAAATTGGGTCATGGAACAGGACAATGATCCCAAGCACAGCAGCAAATCTACAACAGAATGGCTGAAAAAGAAAAGAATTGAGGTGCTGCAGTGGTCCAGTCAAAATCCAGACCTCAGCCTGATTGAAATGCTGTGACGAGACCTTAAGAGAGCTGTGCATAACAAATGCCTGCAAACCTCAATGAACTGCAGCAACGTTGTAAAAATGAGTGGGCCAAAATTCCTCCACAACAATGTGAGAGACTGATAAAGTCATAAATGATTACTTCAAGTTATTGCTGCTACATTCTACATTTATTCAGTGTGAGATATTGTCTGAAAGCTTTGACAGCTGGTAAATTTGTGATACTTAGGAAATGGTGTTGAGCTCTGCTTCCATATTGCACTTGACTGGAGTTCCAGCGGGCTCCAGACAAATTTCATCCCGGTTATTTAATTGTTATTGCCAGAAACAGTAGCAGAACAATTATAGATTAATTTTTCTCCAAAACTTTCTGCTATTGTTTTGTTGCTGTGCCCACTGGCTTATTGCATTTTGCAGACCTTTTAACTCAGGAGGATGTGCACAATCAATGCTTCACAGGTATACAGTGCAGGATATTCACAAGAATGCAACACAAAATTAAAATCAAGTAAATTAGAGGTTTGTTTTTCAATTAAATACCTACTGTAAGTTAATTGCTTTTCCTTATTAGATAGTTTTATTTGAATAATTTTAGAGGCCAAGAGAGAGGAAACTATCAAATAAAAAGAAAAAACAAATCTTTTTTAAATGTATTTTTATTCTGTTCACTATGTCATGGCAGTTAATATTGGTCTTACAATCCATTAAGAGCTGCTGTGTACGCTTAAATTGTCAGTATATCCAAATCTAATGTAGTGATTAGTAACTAGTGTTTTTAAGTACTCCATCATAACTGTAATTGTATTATTATTCTTCTGTGTCTTATTCTTTGGAGGTTTTCACATCCTTCATGTCAACTCAACCCAACCAGAGGGCGACATGAACAACACCCAGAAAGTCCAAAGGATGTAAAACATACTGTAACTGAAGTTTGGAGTCAGGTTGAAGTAATTTAGAGTGAGATGAGTTCTCACACTGAGATGGTTTCCTCTTCCTCCTGAGAGCTGTGGAGTCAAGGTTGGGAAGTAATCTAATAAAGCTGATTCACTGCCTTGCTGTAATATGGGGTCACAGTGTTCTTAGATGCTAGAAGAGGAAGGTAAACTGGTAATTGCCCTTGAGAAACACCACTGGTAGAGTAATTCGCATCAAGCCAATCATGGGTTTTACTGATGACATTATAAAGACTGGCAATTAAAGCTCAAAACTTTGCTGACTCTAATCTTTCAACACAAGTGTTTGGCTTGTTTGTAATGTGACTTTCCAAATGAGTGAACTGAGAACAACGCTAAGATGCATGGCAGCACCTTCGCCAATGCTGCGGGATGCCCTTGAGGGTGCCAGTCACTCTGTTATGGAAATTGCATTGGCTACTTGTCAATGGTGATGTCGTGGGAGGCTGGGCCACCTAATTGGTTTAAAAAGTATTGCCTTGCCATTGGGGAGAGAGCATATCAATGTTTGATATCCAGACTAAACAGAGGATTTAAAGAGCAAGGCCAGATGAGAGAAAGGAGGAAACATTTTAATCACACTGTGATTATGGATGTAAATGATCCTGACATTTTGTGGCATCATATTACAGATTTGATATCATGCAGGATGAGAGTTCAGTTCTGTTGCATATTAACTTACTTCAAGGGAAAAGAAATGCATTTAGTAAAGAATGAAAACTACCATATGTAAAGATAAACATAAGTCTTTGCAAAGTTATCACTCATAAATGAAGAGTTCTTTAAAAATCTTCAAACTTTTTTGAAACTAAAAAGGTCACGTCTTTCCATCTCGGCTTTGCTTATCGCCTTGCTTGTTTTGCTTTGAAATCTTTGTAATTGTTTTTGGTTCTGTCCCAATGATTCTCATCCCAGAAGATACAGTGATATGTAAACTAAAGAGAAATTGATTCCCCTGCCCTTTCTCTGGATTAATTTACATGTTGGACTCAGCTAATCTTTGGTAAATTGTGGTCCAAACTTGTAAAGGTCACGGATCGCGGTACCTTACAAGCAAGAGACGCTGTCTGTCCGAGCTCATCGGCGCCTAGGGATGGCACGCAGGAGGTGACAGACAGCATGGGGGTTGATCAATGTGCCGACAGCTATTAGGTAAGTGGGGTTGAAAGGGCAACTGTGTTTAAGTGAGCCACCAGGGGAGGCATGGTTTCCATCACTAAAATGGAACATCAGCATTGACATTAGCTGGTGTTAGTGTGTTTACTGCCACAGAGCAGAGTGAATGACACTAACAATGTTAGCAACACAAGTAAGCCTAAAGTTTAAAAGAAAAAGAATTAATATAATTTTTTCTAAGATGTCAGTATTTATAATCTTTTTGTTTTTAACTTAAACTGATTACTAAAAAAAGCTTCCGCCTTGTGTTCTTCAGGGAGGCAGATTGTTTTCTTTTTTGTTCAGAAGGAACTGTCTGTACTGGTAATTTGACTGCTTCCATGTTCACTTGAGCAACCACTAAAATTACTTTATAAAATGCTAATATGGTCACACAGGCTGTTAACCAGCTGGTGTGCTTATTTAGGTAGCTGTTGTGAGATTTGAGCACCTAAAGGTTACGTAGTGGCATGCTTGTCTTACACATTTTTTTTAATTTTTTATGTTGGACAAGTGGAGGAGCAATCGTTCTGTTAAATGTCAAAAACAACAACAACAACAAAAATACTGTATCTATTTATGGGCTACTAATGAATCAGCCATTTAGCTAAATGAATAACTTGCATCCAGAAAAAAGAATAATTAATTAAAGAATTCCCCATGATGCCATGTGAAGCCAATGTGGAAATGCCTTAAACCAGAATTCTTTTTAATGGCCACCATGGACTGAGTCCTGTGGTTGCAAAATGTTTTCTATGGGAAAACGGTCTTCTGCTCCCTTACTCTGTGAACTCTTTCCAGAACATTTTCCAGATAGCTTTATGGGCTCAGTTGCTGATTTCAGATCATATTGAAAAAATATGTATTCTTTAAATTATGGTCATCATTAGAGTCATAAAGGAGAATAAAAAAAATGCTCACTGGCTAATGAATTGTCAATGACAGCAGCCACAGTCAGATCCACCACTTGCTTGTCACATCCAAAACGTGAAGATGGCTTGAAGGTTCACAGCTGAACATCACTAATAGTTGATGTTATGGTTCCTACATTCATCTTTTATGCACAAGCTACAACTCCACCGTAAGAAGTTAAAAAGAGAATGAAAATTTGTGAAAACTGAAAAAAAAAAAAAACATTTGTAAAAGGGTGTGTTACAAAGAAGGGATAATATTCGATATTCTTGCTGAGGGCAACTTAGTACTGTTAGCAAGTTAGCATTCAGAGATATGGAATTCTCTATACTATAGACTTTACTGTAGACTTTTCTTCACTATTTAACACCACTAGATAAGATCCAACCTTTTTGTGACTGCCTGTTTTTGTATGAGTCGCACTTACCCCCAAAAATACATTTTGAGATTAGCTAAGCTACACAGATAGCTGATAGCCAAGTCTGACATTACCAAAACACATATGTCATGTTGCTGGTGTGTGGTGAAAAAATGAGGCAGCTGAATGAGTGTTTCTCAAACTGTGCTGTAGGACTGTGTAGCTGACCTGTGGCTAGATGTTTACAACTTTATCAGTAGCCTTCCAAAAATTGAATGTAGACACAAATGTCTTAAATAGCAGGAAACTACATAAAAAAAATCTTTTACCTTAAAGTGAAAGGAGGAAACATTTTAATCATTCATTTTTATAGGCAGGAGGGTGACTTTTACTCAGTCGCGCACCATAAAAGTTGACGGCACATCTCTTAGCAACGCTGGCTTAGAAGTTTTGTTTTTCACCGTGTGGTTTGTTTTCCAAGAAGTTTCATCATACCCATTGTCTTTTGCCAAATGCACTACCAAGGTATTTCTTTCAAGTACTGTATAATCTTGAAGAGACCAACACATTTCTCAGCACAGCAATCCATCTTTGGCAATTGAGAGCCCAGAGCAGTATTTCCAAATTTTAAAAAGGTCAGAAAGATGTAGAAGAAAGGGCATTCATGCCTCCCTCTCATCACCCTGTCACTGATGTGTGTTCACAATGTACGGTAAAGGACAGTAGGGTCAGCCTCAGTGTTTGATTGTGCAATGACCCCATAATGGATCTATGTGTTAACTGAAGCATTTCACAGGAAATCCAACACATGGTAAATTAATGAGCTAACTAAGGTAACCCCTTTTCTCACTTTAACACATACGAAATTTTAAACAGGTAACTATAATTGTTTAGTGACTTAGGGCAATTGATTCCCATGATGGATGGTGTGAGCAGTCACACAAGTGAGGTCACATGGAGGGTAAGAAAGCTTATGCATAGCTAAAAGACAGAGATACTCAGAAGAATTGTAATTGGGAAGGGAAGAGTAAAACAGAACAGAAAAGATTGAAGGTCTGAAGAGTATGAAATAACCAAACAATAAACCCAAGGTCACTATGTTTCCTAGAGAAGAACTGTTTGCATTTTAAAAACAAATCAAGTTGCAGTGAGAATAGCAAGAAGAAATAAAAATTTAACTAATAAATATTGAAAATTAACAAGTTTTTATTCAGTGCCATCTGCTTACTCAGAATGTTCTGAAGCTCTTATATTATAGAAATATAATTGGTATAGGGGGTTAGTATCATTGTTATGACCCTAATATCATCAATATGCAATCAAACTCATGAAATTACAACACATGACAAATCATTCTAGGAGACATTAGTACATATTAATATTATTTATACTGGAAATAATCAGCAACATGCAGGACCTTAGTTATTAGCAACATTAAAACTTTTTGCATTAATGAATCAAAGGATAGAATCAGTCTGTGGCAGGGTGTGGTTTGTGGCTCAGCTGCAGGGGAGGGGTAGAGCAGTGGGTTCAGTGGGCAGTACCAGGGAAGGCTGTCCATCACAGCTGGCCCTCATCAGGGCCATCAGGGTTTCCCTATTTAGGAGGACGCTGGGTCCTGGAAGGGAGGCTGGACGGGACTAGAGAGGCTGAAAACCCTCTCAGCAAACTGTAAATATTGTCTCGACACAAGCACTTGGCACTGTAAATAAAAGGACACATATTGGCAGACTGCCTGTCTAGGTCCTTTATTGCCACACAGTCATTTGCTAATAATAATAATTATAATAATAATAACAATTTTATAACAAGGTTCTTTATTGCCACAGTGGTGCCAAAACCCATTCGCGGGATGAGAGGCCCACAGTCTGTACAGTCGGTGGAGGAATTCAACCGGGCCAGCACCTCGGCCGTGCCTAATCGAAGCCATGAAGCGGGCAGAGGACTACCGAGCGGGATGGCTGGAGCGCTCCCTGGAACAGCTGCAGTCGGTGGCCGGGGATCGGCCGATCCCGGTCCCGAGGAGGAGGCTCCCAGTGGCGTCCACACCTCAGCCCACTGCTGCAGAGCAGTGGCCGAACCCGCCCACAGGTCCCAGCAGACGCTGACACTGGCCCCCACTCACTGGGAGCAGAATGGGCACTTGAGCAGGTGTGCTGGAGGTGCAGGCGGCCGGGTTATATTTGTCGGAATTGTCCGTCAATGGACATGGGACAATGGTTCTGCATCACCAGCTCTCCGACACCCTCCTCCGGTCTGGGAGAGACGTACTGCGTACCAGTAAGGTACCAAGGGGGTACACGCCAGGCTTTGGTGGACGGGCTGCAGGCAGACCCTGGTCCACCCACCAAAACCTGGTTCGACCCGGGACATTGTTGGAGGCAGAGTGGGTAGAGGTCAGGTGTGTGCATGGGGATATCCACAAATATCCCATGGTGTCCTGCCTGACGCATCCCTTAATTCTGGGTATGGATTGGCTGGGGTTTAATAACCTGCTGGGGCAGAGTGTGGGGATGCGTTCACGACCGATAGGGACCTGTAGCGTTTGCGCTGCACTCAGTGGTGATGCGAGGTCGTCCAATGCTGACTCTGGGGAGGAGGAGAAGGCTCCCAAGAAGGCCCCGCCGGCTCCGGCGATTCACTCCATGGGAGATTTCCCACTAGAGCAGTCTCGAGACGATACTCTACGCTCATTTTATTGATTTTATTGGCCGGGCATCCGGGGGACGTGCACCGGTAGTGTGCGTCCTGCCCGGAGTGCCAGCTGGTGAACCAGCCGGCCATTCCAAAAGCGCTTTTGTGCCCACTACCATTGATGGATTTCACAGGAGTGCACGGGGATATCGCTTTGTATAAGTTCTGGTGGATTATGCAACATGATATCCCGAAGCAGTACCGCTGCGCACCATTTCTGCAAAGAGTGTGGTGCAGGCACTGTTTCAGGCCATCTCCCGAGTCGGTGTCCCAAAAGAGATACTGAAGAAAGGTGGGAAGAAAGGTGATTTAAGTGACTTTGAATGTGACATGGTTGTTGGTGTCAGCTGGGCTGGTTTGAGTGTTTCAAAAACTGCTGATCTGCTGGGATTTTCCCACACAACCATCTCTAGGGTTTACAGGGAATGCCAAAAAGTTGAATCTGTTCATCTGGACGTGGCGTTTTTTAGTGGGAGAAACGTTTCGTTGCCAACTGGTAACTTCTTCAGACTGAAGAAGTTACCAGTTGGCTTTTTGGGATTCTTTTACCTGGATTATTGAGCATGCATCAAGAGATTTACAGGGAATGGTTTGAAAAAGAGAAAATATCCAGTGAGCAGCAGTTCTCTGGGTGAAAATGCCACTTGCCAGAGGTCAAAGGACAATGGACAGACTGCTTTGAGCTGATAGGGAGGCAACTGCAACTCAGTTAACTGCTGGTTATAGCCAAGGCATGCAGAAGAGCATCTCTGAACACTCAACATGTCAAACCTTGAAGCAGATGAGCTACTGTAGCAGAAGACCACATCAGGTGCTCACCAAAATTGGAAAAACATTGCCTGGTCTGATGAGTCTCGATTTCTGCTGCAACATTTAAATGGTAGGGTCACATATAGTTTAAGTAGTTCTGAAGGCAAAAGAGAGTCCAACCCAGTACTAGCAAGGTATACCTAATAAATAAAAACACCTGTCCAAACCTCAAATATTGAAAGTTACGTGTCTTCTACACCTACAGAATTAGCAGCTGCTATAATAGCAGAAAGTAGCACAACTGATTGTATCAATATTCTGAGGTAAAAATCATGGCTAATGTTTTTGAGTGCTAATGCCAAGGAGCCACATATGGCCCTTCAATAAATAAACTGTATATACTGGAAAACAGCATCTGATAAGTGAAAGGTACACTTAAGTTTCAGTGGCTTCTAACAACAAAGCTCATGGGATAGCCACTCCAAATACAAAAATGACACAAAAAATAAAAACACATTTAAGAGCTGAAATGTTTTCCTAATCAGAAATGCAATACATATCAAAACACATACAAATAAATAAATAAAAATACTATGTAAATAGAAAATGCTGCAAAACAAAATTACCACACTTGAAGTGCTCTGCGACTCAAGTGGTAGTGATGGGCTCGATTTGTCCGAGTGGCTATCCCATTAATGTCCAAGAGCACTTCTGGTGTAGCAGTGCTTTTCGTAGCAATTTTCTATTTCCCTACTCGAATGTGTTTTGGTTATTTGTTGCATTTCTTGTTTTTAATGTTTGCGATTTCTCTCTTGTGTGTGCCCTGTTATTAGTGGCCATTGGACGTACATACAAGCTGTTTTTCACTCGCTAACTGAAATTTGTAGTTGTACTAGGAAAACTTCAGCAACAAGTGAATGAGGCAAACATCTGAATGAGAAATATACAGACGAGGTGTTTGAAGGATTTTGGTCAGACTAACTGGGCCAGTTTTACTACGCTTTTAAAAATTTACTTGTATTAACTGACTGGGCACCTAACTGACCAACATTAGGTAACAGATCATATTTTCTGTTATATTTTTACAGGTGCTGTCATTTCATTTTCATTTTCAACTTCACTGATTAATTACAGCTTGATCACTTTCCAAGAATTGCACAAAGGTGTCCCATGACTGTGCAAATTCAATTTTCCCAAGAAATTTAATGAAAAAAATGGAAGAAAAACAAATACATTTGAAACCTATAGTATATCAGTTCCAAAACATGTCACTTATTTCCAAAACACTGGAGACCGAGGCTGCCAACTTTCACTTCAATCACATAATTGGCCGGCCCCAAAGATCTGCAATTACAGCACATCATAATTAATGGCCTGCTTTCTGGAAATGATTCAACTTTTGTCCTTTCACCAGTTTTTTTTTTTTTTTTTTGGTCTGCAATTAAAGCTGCCACCTGAGGAAATGTGAACGCACAATTACAACAGACATAAAGCACTGGTCATCTCAGGTCAGTGTAATTTCAATACTCATCACAGGTGAAGGGTAATATAGTAAAGACTGTCTTGTGGAGTTAGGCTGGCTGTCACAACACTGAACCTCTTTGCCATAATGGATGACACTGATATTAACAGAAAAGTGCTATGAGGGTGTCAAACCCACAGTGTGAGCATGACATGCAATAGCACTAAGTAATGCAAGCAGAGGCTTTCTGAGGCTTTTGTTTGAGAATGTCATTCAGTACAAAATGCTACTGTTGCAGTTTTTTTCATATCGAGCCAAATAGTATTTTTTTTCTTACTCCATTTCTCAGTTTCAAAGTACCTAAACATTGTTAAACAAGGGGCACATAAAACACAGTGAAAAAGTTTTCCTCCCAGAGAAAATGCAATATTGAGGTTTCCACCAGTTTATTACACGCCTGTAAGCCTGATGGACCTAAGCACTGGGGACCTTTCTGACAAACACTAAAGCGCTGACTTGTTAGTGTTTGTAACTATTCCTGTTGACCTGTAACTATAAAGATGTTTAAAAAAAGGAATAAAGAATCAGGCAAATGTTATGACTTAATGTTGTTTCATCTGTTCAGCTGATATCCAACAACTGATTATGATTGATTGCTTAACTAATTATGTGACGGAGAGATTAACTTTGATTCAGCGCTCTCACACTGACAGAGTCACTTACATTCACCAGACACTTTATTAGAAATACTGTCATATTGTCATGTTCAAGAAACCAGTTTTAGATGATTGAGCTTCGTGACAGGGTGTGTTATCACGCTGGAAGCAGCCATCAGAAGATGGGTACACTGTGGTCATAAACGGATGGACATGGTCAGCAACAACACTCAGGTAGGCTGTGGTGTTTAAATGATGCTCAGTTGGTACTAAGGGGCCCAAGCGTTTCAAGATAAAATCCCCCACCAGTCTGATCCATTTATACAAGGCAGGATGGATCCATGCTTTCATGTTGTTTATGCCAAATTCTGACCCCACCAACCGAATGTTGCAATTGAAACTCAACAGACCAGGCAACTTTTTGCCAGTCTTCTAGAGACTCATTGATTGACCGTACAGGCTGATTTCCAGCGTTCTTGGCCTGGACTGGCGACCGGCTGGCCAGCTTTACATATCACCAATTAGAAGCCGCTCCATTTCATGGATGCGCAACTTGCACACAGCAGCGCAGGCAAATAGTCACGTGCACACTCACAGCCACATACTTCGTTAGTAGCATGGAAGTAAGTGAAGACACAAAGTGAGCTAAAGTATGCCGCAGGGAGAAACCACAAAAACCTTTCATAATAACAAACCTAAAGAGACACTTAAACATGAACATTTTAATAGAGCTAGCAAAGGAAAAGCAACTAAATCTAAAACTATCCAGAGCTCAGTGCTAGGCACAATCCAGCAGCCTCGGTATGAGCAAAGGATCAAAGCAGTTACAAGAAAAATTATGGAGACGAGTGAAAAAGAGAAAAAGGGTTGATGTCCTGTTATCTAACGGATATATAAACATACTGGGAAATGTTATAAGTAACTAACATTTGTTTTATAGAAATCTGTTGCACCTGCTTTTGTTTGGCAAGGTAAAATATGTCAGGTAAAGGTGGGTGTACAGCAGCTCATTTTCATTAAATTATTTGTACCTGTTTCCAGTAGCAGAGCACTTTATTTTCAGTTGTTTCACTGAGAAAAGATCCTGTAAGTTACTGCAGTTTGAGGGAAATTTAGTTTAATAATCTCTTGATGCATACTCAATAATCCAGGTAAAAGAATCCTAAAAAGTTGAATCTGTTCATCTGGACGTAGCGATTTTTTAGTGGGAGAAACGTTTCGTCACCTTCTGGTAACTTCTTCAGTTTCAGCTGACTGCAGAATTCCCCAACCTTATAAACAGTACATTGCATAATGACCGAAACCAGCACCACTGACTAACAATGGGCCATTTGGTCAGTTTCATGATCAATAGTATGCAAATTGTCATGACCATTGATCAATGGCCATGAGTACCATTCACAGAGATTGGGGAATGGCTGCAATCACAGCATTGTAAGATGGTGACAGATGTACCCTTAGGCCCCCTCCTCGGTTTAGAGATGGTCTTTCCCTTTTCACGTAAATGGCCTCCTTGACTCCCCGTTCAAACCAGCGTTCCTCCCTGTCCAGGATGTGTACGTCTTCATCACTGAAGGAGTGGCCACTGGCCTGTAGGTGTGAATAGACTGCGGAGTCCTGGCCTGACGAGGTAGCTCTTCTGTGTTGTGCCATCCTCTTAGC
>VUQS01044974.1:0-16704 GCA_015108495.1 Heterochromis multidens
CTTTATTGGATGCCCGTGGTCGTCGGGACCTCAGACGACACTGCATCACCCATCGGCATGATTGTGTCAATGACATCACTAAATGGGCCCAGGAATACTTCCAGAAACCACTGTCGGTTAACACAATCCACCGTGCCATCTGCAGATGCCAACTAAAGCGCTATCATGCAAAAAGGAAGCCATATTTGAACATGGTCCAGAAGTGCCGTCATGTCCTGTGGGCCAAGACTCATTTGAAATGGACTGTTTCAAAGTGGGAAAGTGTTCTATGGTCAGATGAGTCCAAATTTGACATTCTTGTTGGTAATCACGGATGCTGCATCCTCCGGGCTAAAGAGGAGGGTGACCTTCCATCATGTTATCAGCGTTCAGTTCAAAAGCCAGCATCTCTGATGGTATGTACATACGGTATGGGCAGCTTGCATGTTTTGGAAGGAACTATGAATGCTGAAAGGTATATAAAAGTTTTAGAGCAACATATGCTCCCCTCCAGACGACGTCTATTTCAGGGAAGGCCTTGTGTATTTCAGCAGGACAATGCAAAACCACATACTGCAGCTATAACAACAGCATGGCTTCATCAGAGGAGAGTCCAGGTGCTGAATTGGCCTGCCTGCAGTCCAATTTTAGTCATTTCAAGTAATTTGGTGGTTTGGACTGTTTACTCTTTGTGAAAGGGTTACTTTGGACTGTGGGTAATTGTGAAGGCATGTCACAGGTGATATTTTTCTGTCTTGAGTATGTTTACTTACATTTTAAGTATATTTTCATGGTTATTCTTAGATAACTTTTACTGTAGGAAGATTTTCATTGCAGCATTAATATTTGGAGTCTGGTATTAGTACTTGTGCTCATATTAAGAGGCTGAAAATACCTACTACACTACAGTAAGCAGTCCAATTGATCATGTCCCAACAACCCTCACCCACAAATGTACTTTTGGACAAATAACTTTATTTATTATATAACACCAATGTGCCATACAGAATGAAATTACATAACAGTGAAGTTGGACTGCAATTCCCAATATAAAGTCTACATTGAACATTTATGAAAATGAGAAGTGCAAGGGATTAAATGAGATATCAGAAATGTAAAATTTAATGTGATAACCCCAGTTTGATCACATTTTTCTGTGGCCTTTTAACAATATTTGATGTAATTTGTACTGTAATTCTACTTTCTATGTAATTCTACTTTCAAGCTGTCTGCCGTGAGATGGCTTCATTCCATTTTAAATTCCCTCCAATCAGCCGCAGAAACATTCATAGATTAAAATGTATGTACTTCAGTGGCTGCCACTATAAAACTAACATATTATGTATGATAATAACACAATCTGGCAGACTGATCCTTCAATATAAATTCCACTTAATCTCACTTCAGTCTAAACAGTTTCATGAAAATTGGAGCTGATCATGCCCACTTGAGACAATTCAAGGGAGCTGCATCAAGCTGCACAGAGTGGATGAACAGAATAGGAAGTCAGAGATGGTAATAGAATGGAACACCTGGTACTTTCTAAATAAGAGGCCATGCAGAAAACTGCTTCTTTGCTGGTGATGGGTCAGATCTGCTGTAGGCCTGAACATTAAACCAATGGACAGCCACTTCCTCTGAGACATGCAAGCTCTGACTGTTCAACAAAGAACAGCAAATGGAATCAGGCTAATTACAACTTAAGCTTTTGTTAGTTTAGTGGTTTACACATTTGCCTCACAAGTGAAAGGTCCGTGGTTTGATTCCAGGAGGACACAAATCCCTTTGGGGTTGTGTCAGGAAAGACAGACAGTGTAAAAATCTGCCAAATCAAACATACAGAGCTACCAGCTGTGGTGACCCCTTGTGACAAGGACGCAGCCGCAAGTAGCTTTTACCTACATATATTTCTATAATATTGTTGAAAGTCAGCTTTGCTTTGTGTTATATCGATTCATTAATAAAACTACTTTTACTTCAGACTCTGGTTAACATATTAAAATCCAGTCAGTTTATCTGTACAACTTTCTACAATATTTTGTAATCATACTATTCTCATAATTGTTTGATTATCTATGAGATAATCAACTATCAGAATCTAAATGCCACCATCTCTATAAACTAAAGACATTTTATTTATTGGTCTTTAAATGTTAGCATATTTCCAAAGAATATATGGCTGAAGGTATTTGTTATGAAATTCTAATTTTTAAACAAAATAATAATGGAAAACTTATTGAGTCTCAACATAAAAAACAGCACTTCAAGTCCTCACATCTCAATGAAGTTTTTTTTATTTGCAGTGACAGTACTTAATACATTCACATCAGACTTCATACAGTTAAAAATAAACAAAACACATGGTTTGCCACCTTCCTTTGAGAAAATAAAGGAAACAGAGTGATGAGTTTATGGGCTCAGTTGCTAGTTTCAGGTCATATTGACTACAACATGATGTTAATTTTGTGAATTATACATTACAGTCAAAAGGACCTGGCTAATGCAGTGGTTCTTAAACTGTGGAGGGGGAGTTATTATCTCAATTTTCACATTCTGCACTCAGTTTTTACAGAACATAAAAAAAAGGTACTGTACAATTAAAACATTCAACATTAGATCACAGAACTATTACTGTCAGTACCAACATAATATAATGACTTTTGCATAATACAAAATGCATTTAAACAAGTATAAATACGTGTCTGGCATCAAACAGCTTAAAATGAACACATCCTTTGAATGAACAGCAAAGACCAATGTGGTCTCTACATACATGGATCTTTGGTTCCACATATTTTTGTCACTGTTCCCTGGGGACAATACACAACTTCCGTTTGCAGATATGGATCTTCAAACTTGTTTGTAACGTGTAAAAACTACACAATATCATGCAAAGACCTGCTCGCTGGCTGAAGGAGGTGGTACTTCAGACATGGCAAAGCGATGTTGAAATTCACTGGCATGCTCCCAAATGTCATCCCAGATTTTGCCACTGGAAAATATAATTATTGAACAAAAGAACACCAAAAAATGTAAAATCAGGTTGGGAATTAATTTATGCACTTTATGCTTAACCCCAGTGGTGGAATATAGTAAATACATTTACTTAAGTAGTGTACTAATATACAAATGCCAGTTTTATGGATCTTTTTTGCTTCTACTCCACTACAGCTCAGACTGAAATGGTGTATATCTTAGTACAGTAAAATTTTATGGCAGCTTTAGTTACTGATTTTCATTTTAACATTTCTTAATGTCCTTTCTGTGAAGTGAAAACCAGCTTCTCAAAATGTGATTTAGATTTTATTTATTTTTTTGATAGTTATGAAGGTTGAAGTGTTCAACTGTATGTTGAAAAATTCTGCTTCCTGAGATGAATAAAAGTGTTTTTTAAAGCCTCTGTGATTATCTGTTAAAGGCATCACATAGATGAAAAGATATTTTTCTGAGCTCTTTGAGTCCACTTTTTAGATATACATTGTTCTCACGCAATAATAATGCTACAAACACAGAATGTAAACAACTGAAAACTTTCAGTGTGACATTAGTACTTTTTTGTAAAGTAAAGAATCTGAATACTTCCACCACTGCTTAACTATTTCAGGTGTATGCACACAGAAATCTGTGTAAGACATGAACATATGTTCTCCACTTTGTCACTGCCCTCATAGTCCTCATATAATTGCTTATCATGAAATTATTCCAGCTGGACCTTGCTGTGAGTGCTCTCATGCTCACAGCAAGGTCCAGCTGGAATAATTTCATACTAAAAGTGTATCTAATACATTACTTGTTGTGTACTACTTTGTATGATTTTACAAAGATGGGAGGAAACTTTCCCAAAATACTTTATTTCTTTTAAAAAATTGAGATGGGAGAAAAAACAAACAAACACCTGGTTTAACCTTTTAATTACTGCCCCTGAAAAGGTTATAAATGGAAACAGAAATTTTTCAGTGAATGCAATATGAACTACGACTTACCAAACAGAGCAAGGCAACCAACACACTTTCAACTCTACTTTTCCCTAGACAGAGGGAAAGAATAATTTTTAGCTTTTAAAGCAATCATTAGATAGCATATTGATTTAGTGTTTTTAAAAAGCTCTAATGAATCATGGAAGCCGTTTTCACACATGAATTCTTAATGAATGAAGAATCAGGTCATGACACTATATGAAGTTGATCTTTTTCACACAACAGCAGTTATTCTGCCATATTCTAACTACTAGAAATACTGAATCACAATGAACATAAATGCATTGCACACAGTGTACAGTGAAGGTGTTACATTAGTGGCAGTCATTTCATAAAATTGAGGTATTCACATGAATTAACGTGTGCTGTATGCTACCCCTAGTTTAGTCCAATATACACCGCACTTGCCCGTACATGTAACCTGTTACACCTGCGTACACACTGGAAGTGATGCGTAGCGACGTTCCGACCAGAGACCATAGAAATATCTGGCGACTATGGGCGAAAAGATTGCTGGCAACGCAAAGTGAGCGGGACCCGCGATATACTTTCAGGTGAGCGACTGAAGAGACTACCAAAGAGAGTTAACGATATCGCTGATTGACATACAACCTGGTGGTTAGATGGTTACCTAGGCAACCGGAGCCTGGAGCGTCCACAATCTACTGGCTGTCAGCTTCAAAGCGATATGCAACAAGCAAATCGCTTCCAGTATGTGTACATCTTTAGGAACACAAGCACACTACACCTCACACTTTCATAGATGTGTAGGCACGTGTATGTAAGGCATTAGTATTTATAAACAAATAAGAGGGATTCTCGAAGCATGTATCCAAATATGGCTTTTACCAAAACAAGTTTAGTTTACTGCTTTCATCCGTTTCTGACTGTCTGACTGTTCTTTTCCTCTGAATGTCTTTGAGTAGCTGGAACATCATACAGTGACATAATCAATGTTTATCTCAAAAGCAGAGGAGTTGTTTCCATTTACACACTTGAAACAACAGCAGTCGCCGCATGAATTACTTGTAAATTGAGACAGGGTTGGTCAGCATCTATCAGTATCTATCTACAAAGTATATTTGTGTGCTTTAGTGTCAGCAAGAACAACTGAAGATTTAGCCTGATTACAGAGAAAACACTATGAGTCTTCTTGATATACAGTCATTTCCATGTTAGCCATGTAGATTTTTGCTGCAGAGCAACAAATGCACTTTAGATGTATACAATGACTGTGCTTAATTTGGCTGAATTGTTTGACAACATACACATGAAATATACTCTCTTAATGCAAATGCATGGGAAATTTCCCTACACTAATCTCAATAGCATATTTGCATTCTAACATGCAAATGCTAGCCATAACCACCAGGTAATGGCTAACAAAGTTCATGGCTGGAGTGTATGTGTGAAAATGAGGTGTGAATAAGACTTGAGACAAGCCAACTGTAAACAGCCTATTGAAAAACAAAATGAAAACAGCTTTAGGTCTTACCTCATTTATCCTGCTCCCCACTGATTGCGTCAAACTTGAAGACCTTCTGCCTTCTACATTTTTGGCAACCTTAAGAAATGAAAAAAGAAAAGTTTAACAGACTGAGACAGCAATGATTTCTAGGAATCAGGAAAACAAATTTTCACTCAAGAAGTGAACATTTGTGAGGTGACTTGCATACTTGAAAATTTTTCTAAAAGTTTGTATTATTTTTCTCAGACAAGGCCAAGAATGCATAATTTTCTGAAGTCAAGTTCATTTGGAAATGAAATTAATAACGTTAAGAAATACCACGCAAAAAAACGTAATATTTCTCCTTTTATTTTCATATGGGCCACCCTGACCTAAAGACTGGGAGATGGCACGGCCAGCAGGTGGATGAAGAGATTGCAGAGATTGGTCGGTCTGTGGGTCTAACAGGTGGTGAGAGGTGGTAGAGGTTGTTGGAGAGGTGCTTCTCTCTCTCTTCTTCTTTTGGAAAGACTGGGAGCATGGAATTGAAGGAGGAGAGAAACGAACAAAATTAAGAACAAAAATAGTCTCTGCCTGCTTGTCTGACAGGATCTTTGGATGCTCCTCGGTGAGGGTCTCTACCCACCTGTCGAAAAGGGTCTCTGGATGCTTGTTAATGAGTGTCTCTGCCTGTTCATCAGCACAATGCTCCTTGGTGTCATTCTTTGACTGCACACACTGCTGTTCTGTGGGGGCATGGGATTGCAATGGTGTGGAGGTTCCTATGAAACACATTTACTTTCAGAAAAAATCTGTACATGTCAAAGATAATCATTACAGGTTCATAGGGTATCCTTCAATTGATATGTAATTACCTTACCTTACAATATAAAGCACCTTGAGACGACTTGTTAAATTCATAAGCCCTCTGCCCTGAAGTGGGGTCCAGATGGGTAATAAAATCTGCTATCTACTTATTTGAAGACTTTTCTTTTTTGCCAATAAATAAAATGGGCTTGTAGCCTATAGCCTCAAGTTTCCGCACCTGAAATTAATAAAAACAGTTGACACACATTAGTTAAACCCACCATATTATTAGAGCTCATGTAATCACATTTATCTTTAGCAAAATATTGTCGCAAAATATAAACAGATATAGCTTCTTTGATATATATTTTTTTTAATTTAAAATAACAAAAGAACTTGAGACCATGTATGATGAGCTGTGTTAATATGCCAGCAACATCTTAAAACAGCTCATCATACATGGTTCAAGTCAAAGTAGGAAGGCAAAGATAACAACAGGAATTTCTTTAACGTAACCCTAACGTATGAAACATGAGAATTTTTACATAATGCAATACGGGCAGAATCAATTATCCGGCCAACATTTCTGTTTTTCAGGAGCTTGTCCCCACTGGCTATCCAATGATTCCACCTTTTCTTTTACTTTTGTTTTTGGTGGACAGGCTTCTGTAGCAGACATAGCAGGTTTTTCTGCTTTACTGATTGGGAGTCTGGCAAGATGCGCAGGGCCTGAATTTGGGGCGTGTCATGTTGAGACAAAGAGTAATACTGACAGAGTCTAATACACATAAAAATAGGCAACAGATGGACAAAAGGCAACTTAGAACTTAACTAGCTCACTGCCAAAAAGCTAAAAATTGACAAACAAAAAAAAGAGAGAAACAAAGAGAGAAAAAGGCAGACAGCAACAGAGACAGATATGGGAGTATTTCGAAAAGCAGAAATAGGAAGGGATATTAAGCTGATGAATGAAGAACCTGTTGAGAAGAAAGTATTCAGAATTCAGAAGCACCTTATACATCAGTGTTCTCTTCATCTGTGTTGCCACATTGGGAGATTTTCAGAACTACTGGCTGGCATAGACAGGTGGAGAGGATTTTGGCTGTTCTGCTGCAAGTTTGACCTGCTTTTAAATACAACAAGTAGTACAGTATATTAAAAAATATCTACATTAAATTCTTAGTAATGTGAACACATCCAGTCATTCAGCTGGCAAACTGTCAAGGCTTGTTGCAGTTTAACAAGTTAGATAAAACCTATTTGCTGTCCATTTATGTTTTATTTATATGTGCGGCAGAGGGACTGCTTGGTCTGCTGTTTAATTATTCTGTAATACTTAAAAATTATTATATATTAATTAGTCTTACTTAATTTTCAAACTTTAGCATTTGAAGAGTAAATGGGTGGGGCTCCTGCGCTTACAACCAGAGCTGTGTCCCTGAGATGATTTTAGAGATATCCATCCATCCATCCATCCATCCATCCATCCATCCATCCATCCATCCATCCATCCATCCATCCATCCATCCGAGTGCTTTGAAACTCTTGGAATAAAAAAGGTCTGTTACATCAGAAAAAGGAGCTGAAGTTATACTTGTACTTGAACATATGGAAAAGTTAAACTGATAGCTGTGATATTTCTACCTTAATGGCTACATTTATCTGGCTACAATTTTTCTGGCTGAGCATTAAAATGACACTGAACAAGTTTACACACTGTAAAATGACTGATTTCTTGTAAGTGTTTAAAGACGACCTTATGAAATATATAGTGATAAAAAATTTCCAGCAGCACAGTGGCATGGTGGTTAGCACTGTTTCCTCACAGCAATAAGGTCCTGGGTTCAAGTCCACCATCTGACGATGGCCTTTCTGTGTGGAGTGTCTGTGTGAGTTCACTCTGGGTACTCTGGCTTCCTCCTACAGTCAAAAGACATATAGCTAGTGGGGTTAGGTTAATTGGTGTGAATGGGTGTCTGTATTAGCCCTGTGATAGGGTGTACCCTGCCTCTTGCCCTATGGTAACTGGGATAGGCTCTAGCCTCCCCGTGACCTTGAATTGGATAAATGGAAGAGGATGGATGGAGTCCCATATGATGAAAATGCATTTTAGTAGTGTTTATATAAAATTAGAAGTATTAACTAAAAGTATAATAAAAATATTAAGTTTCTTATTACAGTCAGTTCTCTAAACCAGTAACAAACAGCATTATTAGAACTGTCTTTAAATTGCTCTATCATAATTCAAACGGAGTAAATGGTTCCTGTGTGCTTATTTTTACTTTATAATTATAGTTATGTTTGTGGATTTTTCACATTATTAGTTGTTATAAGCCAGATGAGTACTCTAACAAGAGCCAAGATGGATTTTATCATTCTAAATACCACTTAGGAGGTTGGTTTTACATCTAAATAAAACTGCTAATGTAACATTGTTTTCTAATGTGTTTCCTAATCCAGCTGTTTTAAGTGAAAAAAAATGGAAAAGTTTTTTTCCATTAAGTGAAAATGAAAACCTGAAAGCCACACTTAGCTGCTGGATTTGACTTATTGCAACATGACTGCCTGATGATATGACTTCATACTTTAAAATAAAATGGACATCCCCAAAATATGATTTTCACTCACAAATATTAAATTTACTATCAGCTTCAAAAACCTAGTCTCAGTCAAGAGCACAGATATTACTGGAGTCTTCTTTCTTTTGGTAAAATAATGTTTTCTCTTGAAACACTTAAACTATGGTTACTTTGAATTTAAACATAGTTTGGTAGAAAAAAAAAGTACACTTTGTGAGAAAGAAAGAAAGAAAGAAAGAAAGAAAAAGAATTTAGTGACAGGACATTTATTGTACATAAAAGAGGCTGCTGGGAAAAAGGAGTTCTGATTATCATCATCACTGGTATATTTCCAACTATAATATAATATGTGCATACTATGCATTTAAAATAAGCTGCATTATTTGGCAATCATACCAGCTAGTGTTGTTTAACTTGCTCTTTTATATTAACTACACAGAAAGTCATAGAGTAATATGTAACCACCCCAAATTACTATAAACAACAAATAATTCACCTGATGATTGCCAATGATAGGGTTGAGCTGAGTGCTCTGGATACTTTTTCCATGAACTGAGCACAGCATATGTCAGAGTATGTTTCAAAGCTTTCTAAAATCCAGCTATACTCCTGCCAGTACCATCAGATGGAAGTCACAATTCTCCAGCCAATGCCACGCACAATCTTGCTTTAACAAGCAGCCTGGAAAGTTTAAGTAATCAACAAAAGTATGAAAAAGTAAAAGACGCATTGCTGTTTGACAAACAGTGAACCAGAGCCTATTTAAAAGTTGTGCCAAAGTTTGAGTCAAAATCTGTATCATTCTCTTGTTTTAAACTTCAGCACAGATGTGGGTGTGTGGTTCAGCTCAGTGGCGGAAGGTTGTGACAGTGTTATTGACTGCATATTTAAGTCTCTAGTGCTGTTTACTGAAGTAATGACAGTAAGCAGGATTATCAAAAGGACAAGGCTGAACACAAATACTCTATCTTATAGGTCTGTAACTTTCAAACTGATTTCTCGAAATATTCCTGAAAAGAGCTATAAAATTTCATCAATTATAGGGAAAGTATTAGTTTCCTTAATAGTAATCTGTCACTACACCAACATACAAACCTCATGTCATGTGACTTAAAACATTGAAAATTTCAGCTTTAAGGCAAATAATGGCCAGACTGCTCCTGGCTACAAATTTGGCAGTATGGCAAAGGTCTGGTGTTAATGACTGGAACATTTTCAGTGCCACAAAATAAAAGCAGAGCAGTGCTCAGCAACAGAAGGTGTATACTGATAGGCAGAGCACTGTGATAGCAGTCACGAATAATTTGGTATCAGAAAAATCCTGATCCTATTTTACTTTGCTAAACATGGAGGGACATGATGCTGAATAAATGTATTATCATATACAATTCAGTATTTAACTTTTATCAGTTCTCACTACTCTGCTGCTACTCAGACTAAGAAGATAAGATAAGAATAATTTTATTGATCCCAAAGGGAAATTCGTATCTCTAACACAGCTCATCTGCTAGTTGTATGAGAATAGTAAAGCCTGATGGCTGTGAGTGTGAATGATTTTCTGTAGAGAGGAGTCTTCCAGTTGTGGTCTGATCTGCCAAGTGGTGGTAAGGCAGTAGCTCTGTACTAGTACAGTAGCTATAGTCTGTACAGTACCTGTGGACTTGTTCCAATTGCCAATTTATTCCACTCTTCTCCACTGTTCACGTCATATTAAATGCTTTCCTGCTTTCTTAAAGGACATGAAAACCCATCTGTTAATGATAGAATTTAACACAAAATATGTCATGAAGTGAGAATTTCATTAATAGTAACTTTACAGAGGTTGTAAAAAGCCGACGTATAAGGAACTGGAGTTATCAAGTGCATGAACTTGATTTGTATTAGAGAAGCAGAGAAGACTGGAGTATGATACAACAACTGTTGTTGTATATTATACTGAATTTATTATGAACAATGCAAGTAATTCCACTTCTCCTCAGCCGATATTGGCAAATAGCATCTGTCTACACAAAAGTTATTATTTGAGACTCTGGTATTATATGCAAACTCATTTATTTGAAAATTTACCAAAAGAAAACATTGTTTAACCCAAATGTCCAAGACATAGTGAAACAGCAAGTATAATGGAAATGCTAAACATACAGTGGTCATTCAGAGGAACATTGTTTTGATAATGTCTCATGATGATCAGTGATGATTTTGGTTGACTCTATTACAGATCCCTGTTCTGTTGTGATCAGTCTTTTTGAAGATGCCACTTTTGGAGACAGTGTGCCAAAGCCCTGTTTTACATACAAGTCCCCTGCATGTAAGTGTGCATAGGAAGAGTCTTTCAAATCCACTATGGTTTTGTTTGACATGGGGCTTGAGGACTGCTCATTACTCTTGCACCCACCCTGCAGTGTCATTGTGTGGCTTATATTCCATTGCTCAGATCGTTGGCTCCAATCTTGCATGTTAGTGACCTGTACTGACAAAGGGCAGCGAGAGGACTGTGTGCATTCCAAAGAGTCTTTAGTGGCCTGGTAGCATTCTCCCTCTGAAAGACTGACAGGAGAGGAGGATTTTCCAGAGGACTCATATTCAGGGTCAATAGCCTCCACTTTGATTTGGACGGTTCTGGATTTAATCCGCAGTTTATGGGGTAAAGCTGAAGAACTGCCATCCGGCACTTTGTGTGTGGAGACAATGACGCTTCTTGGGTCTACTATAGATGGTATCAACCCTTTGGGGACTTGCTGCTCATCCTCACCATCAGATGATTTGCTAACAGCACCATCATCTGAGCTCCTGGGTGAGTTACTGGATGACCTAGGGATCTGCATGAATGAGGCAGACTGAGTGTATACTCCAGACAAAGGGCTGGGCATGCCCGGTTTGTAGAGTTCATAGGGACTACTTCTCTCTTGTCTATAGCTGCCAGTCTCTCCTGGTTCTTGCTTGACCTCTGCATTCCTGCAGACAGTAAAACTACCCTGAGTTGCAGTAAATGGCTTGGGCATGTGAGGTGAATGCCTGATGACTGATATGCAGCTGCTGCGCAGGTGAAGAGGCTCCTTATCTTTGTTGGTAGAACCTTGGCTAGCATTGGGTGGAACAAACACTTGGTGGAGGTTGAGAGTAGTGGAGCGGGATAACTGTTGGACTTCTTGAGCATATACTGTCGAGCTCACTAAGCCAAACTTCAACTTCAATGATAGCAGCTCGGCCTTGAGGGAGGCATTTTCCTCTCCAAGGGCCACCAGCTTGTTCTCTAGCACCATATCATTTATGCGCCGCTTCTCCCTTGAGCGCTTGGCTGCCTCATTGTTTTTACGACGCCTCTCCCAGTACAGGGTGTCTTTCTTTTCCTCTGGTATAAACTCCCTTTTCCTACGACAAGCAGATTTAGCCTTGAAAGGAAGTGCAGAGATTTTGTGGCTCAGCAGGTCTCTGTTGGCCCCTTGTAAAGCCACAGCCAGGACCAGGGCATCCTCTCCACTGTAGGACTCATTGGAGTCCACTTCTTGCTTGATTGATTGCATATTATTACTGTTTGCTACCGTCAGTATGCTAAAAGGTCTTTAACTGTAAACCATAATGCTTGTATTGAGCAATATTAACTGCCACACTGAATTAATCCACTTGAGTTGAAGAAATCTGTGGAATAAGAGACAGTCAGAAATGTTTTACATGTCAGAGTTAAGTTGAAACAATGTCAATCAAGTTACTATGATACTTTAAGAATATTTACTGGTGCTGACTAAGTATTGTTTAATGTCATCCAATTAAAGTTTATTCACATTTGTGTGCTCTTGTACCTATAACACATTATAGCTGCAATTATGAGTCCAGTATATTTCTGCAAATACATTTGCAGATAAGTAAAAACTGGCTGATGGGCAGTGCTATAATTGCTTTTTAGTTGTTCTTTTGTTATTACCGTTTCCTATTTTTTGCCAGGGAAACAAAGAAATCTTCATTTAAAAAAAATAACTTAACGGTATCTTGGATGAAGAACAAATGAAATCATAACTTTCAGAAATTGGATCCCATATACAGACCACAAAATTGATGCAATATATAAATATTCAAATATGGCATAGGCGAATGTCAACTTATTTACCAATAGGATGATGCCACTCAACCAGGCATATATCAGTCAGTGCCAATGCTAGACCGATAAATCGGTGCATCCCCATTGTTTAACTTGATTAAAATTCATAATAGCAGTAAAAAACACATAAGACAAAACGAGAAAGTTACTGTGGTTGCATATTAATGTTGCAATTACACAGGGTTCTCAGACATAGAGAACATCTCCAAATACGTCCCTTCTTTTGTCAAGCAATTTTTCACATTCAAAGTTCTTACAGTTCTTACTCAATTTTTAATTTTTAGTTTATTCTTGTTTTTAATGGTCGGGCATTGCACAGCAATAAGCATTTCACTGCATGTCGTACTGTGTATGATTGTGTATGTGACAAATAAAATTTGAATTTGAATACTTACACCTATTTTTTATTACTTATTTATTCTTGGTTTTTAAGCACACTGACCTTAGTGAGGTATTAATGTAATGATGAATTATTACTACCTTATTACCTTATAAACCTTACAAATAAGATTTCCATTAAGTTTAAATGTAATATCTAATCATTTTTTTTAAATAATGTCTCAGTGGGAGTGTCACTTAATAAGACAGGTCAGCTTGTTTTGGACTTGCAAGCTCCTGTGGAGTCACAGGAGACAAAACAAAAATTTACAGACAGCTGGAATCAGAACACTTGACATCAAACAGAATTCAGAAACACACAGCCTGTAACCTGATGATTTTTTTATTTTTTTAAACACAGTCTTTCACACTCACTGCAGCAAAACTAATGTTATTTATAACAGCTGCAGAAAAATGTTGAATTAGAAAAATAAAGGTTTGTGATGTGATGCAATTTCCTAAATAAATGTTTCCTCTGACTCTCTGCCCTTATTTTGTCCTTGGCTTGGGTCTACATTTAGGAAGGGAGAGATATAACTAATAGGTCACAGACTTATATATAGTGTGGTAACTTTCAGACACCAACTTAATGTGTCTAATTTGATCTCCCACTTTTTAGAAACTTCTCAACTTGTAACTCTAAAATGTTGTATCCCTAATAAATCTATTTGAAATACAGGACCCAGGATACAGCATCCCTTTCATAATTTACTGAATATTTTACGATGCCGATGTTTGCAAAACCCAGCTGGCGTTGAGGATCGCTCCCTTTTGTCTTTTCTAACGAGGCAACATAAAACATCAAGACTAAATTTGGATCACACATGATTAAAAACGGTGGTGATGTTACCGCAACGTCAGCTCAATGTGCGATAGTTGGAGGGTGGGTGCTGGCTGAGTGTTTGCTGTCGGTGCAGCCGCTACAAGCCGGGTGGATGTACGGAGGGATCGACTTGGCTTTCCAGCACCGGGCCGTCATCGCGTCTTGTTGCCCCAGATTCCTTCATTGTGTCCGTATTATACAATAAGCCCCGCTCCCGGCCTCTCGAGTGCCAGCAGTTTCTATTGCTGCAGACATTATGCAATGTTTGCCTCTGTGGCAATAACAATACGGACCAATGTTTGCTCTGCTCTGTTTGCAGGTAAAATATCTCTAACATGGTGACCATGGGTTAGATAACAAACACTATGTGTAACAGCCTTTACTAAGACAGTGTGAGCATTCAACTCTGTACATGACATCATTGCCTTGCTTACTCATGACACTGGCGGCTGAAGCGCGAGGTCTATCTACGCCCTGAAAAGTAAACTGTTACAACATGGGGACGTTACCGAGAAGGACGCGTTACTTTGTTAGGCTGACTTGGATTCCTAAATTACTGACCCATTCTGTCCACACACCGACAGACGCCACAATGCTTTCATGACGTTTCTGCCAGTCACATCAAAGTCTTGTTACAACACAGTGTTGCAATCTGTGAATCACTGCTACTGCTAGGCCCGTGTGCCTGAAGAAAATGAAATACATCTGTTATACCGGTCATTTTTATGCTTTTATCAACTTTTTTAAGCACATCCTCGAACATGAGCTTCGTCACAATTTTACCTTCGAAAGTACCGTTGCTGTTATACATTTAAAATAGGTTTTGTGCGAGAACACCCAGAACACAGCCAGCTGACAGAAATATAAGCTAGCTAAACGCCGCTGTGATGTCTGGGGCGTGAACACAGCACCATCCTGTACAAATCTGTGTAACGTTTAATGTTAATATCAGACACTCAATGTTAACCTCAAATCAAAACTGTACCTTTTCTACCACCTGGTTGTGGGGGCTGGTTTGGTTTTCCACCGCGTATGATGCACAGAGAAGCAGTATAGGTTTTCCATCAGCTAATAAGGAAATGATTGTCGAGAAAATCCTACAAGTTATAAAGTACTTCGCTCTCTCCCTTGGCTTTTTCCTTTCAAGGTGGCCAGTGACTCAGATCTGTGTTAGTAGGTCAGTGGTTAAGTGTATTGGCACCGTGAGATTAAATGACAGCTGCTGCAGCCAATCGGGACGCAGCATTTTCTAAGTTTAGCCAATGACTCTTGGCTTCATCAGAGCTCAAATCTCATTTAAGAATATCTGCCGTCATTCACAGTAGAAGCGAAGCATTTGCGACAATCAGCTCACAGACAGTGTTTGGATTTGCTCTCATATTACGAAAATAAAGTCTTCCTGATGTATTTAATGTTCATACTACTTTTACCATTACACAAATAGGCGCACTTATTCTAAACATGCTTGCAAAGTGGTGTACACTTGTAAAACAGCACAAACACCTGACTGCTTTTCATGTTTACGACTGTCACATTGGTTTATATGTATAGTCAAATTTAGCTACTACATAATTGATGTTGTTTGAACACAGTGTTAAATTAACAGACTTGGGCCTACAACAAAAGACAACAGAGCATTACCAGCCAAAATGAAATTAACTAATTCGGCAGTGGAAATAAAATTCCGAAAACAAGTGTAAGATATTTTATTACGGACAGCTTATGGAAAACAAAGTTACATATTATTAATACAAAAAAGAAGACTTTATATTCTATTTTAAAATAAAATTTACACGACTAGAGGACTTTAACGTGATAAAATGCAAAAGTGAGTGAAAAAAACTATATCCAAAAAGGAAACCGTAGTAAAGATGTGAAAAGAGATAACCGAGTTAAATACAGTGTTTAATATCCTTGTTTCTACTGCTAAATAGGCTGTATAAACAGGGTTTACGAAGGGGCTTATATATAAAATTAATGACTGCATTATTTTATTTTACTCATTATTTTACTCTGTTCAAAGTCACTTTGCCAGAAACTGATCGCAGCTTCTACCTTGTGACGTAAATGTTCTTTCTGTCCCAAAGTTACTTCATATCATTCATGAGAGCTATGTTTGGCAGATGATGGGCTAACAAGCCACTGGCACCTGTAAATACCAGCAACCATTTTTTTGGCAAATACCGACAATCACTTCTTCGGGACGACCTGCTATACTCTACTCCAACTCTGTGCTGTGTTGCATTGTTTCATTTGATCATACTGCTTAAACACCTTTAGAGGCCACTGTTGTATAGCTGTTGCAAATTTGAACGCGCTTGTACCTAGAGGTTTACACTTAAAATGGCAGCTGCCAGCCAGTCTCATAACACATGTGTGTTCTTGAAAGTTACTCCCCTAGTGTGTTCGCCCCTTTATGAAATACATATGTTGTATTACTAGCTAATATTGCACCCTTGCACTGGTATACGATACAAGTCCATATTATGTTATACCATATACTGTTCTCCCTTACAGGAGATTTTCTGGATTACAACCTAACACTTTTATATATATATATATATATATATATATATATATATATATATATATATATATATATTAATATATATATATTT
>VUQS01044979.1:0-17701 GCA_015108495.1 Heterochromis multidens
CCCCAGATTGAGGGAGATTATCAGTGGTCTTGTATGTCTTCCATTTTCTAATAATTGCTCCCACAGTTGATTTCTTCACACCAAGCTGCTTACCTATTGCAGATTCAGTCTTCCCAGCCTGGTGCAGGTCTACAATTTTGTTTCTGGTGTCCTTTGACAGCTCTTTGGTCTTGGCCATAGTGGAGTTTGGAGTGTGACTTTTTGAGGTTGTGGACAGGTGTCTTTTATACTGATAACGAGTTCAAACAGGTGCCATCAATACAGGTGACGACTGGAGGACAGAGGAGCCTCTTACAGAAGAAGTTACAGGTCTGTGAGAGCCAGAAATCTTGCTTGTTTGTAGGTGACCAAATACTTATTTTCCACCATAATTTGCAAATAAATTCTTTAAAAATCAGACAATGTGATTTTCTGGATTTTTTTTTTCTCATTTTGTCTCTCATAGTTGAGGTATACCTATGATGAAAATTACAGGCCTCTCTCATCTTTTTAAGTGGGAGAACTTGCACAATTGGGGGTAGGGTTTACAATGTCACTTTTTCAGGAGCACTTGTTCAACTGCTCGTTAATAAAATATCTAATGAGCCACCAAGCAGCAGAATGGGGAAGAAAGTTGATTTAAATGACATGGCATGGTTGCTGATGCCAGACATGGCCTGAATATTTCAGAAACTGCCGATTTTCCCGCACAACCATCTGTAGGTTTTACAGAGACTGGTCCAAAAAAGAGAAAATATCCAGTGAGCTGCAGTTCTCTGGGTGAAAATGCCTTGTTGATGCCAGAGGTCAGAGGAGAATAGACAGACTTCTTCAAGTTAACATAAACTCAAATAACCACTTGTTACAACCAAAGTATGCAGAAAAGCATCTCTGCATGCACATCACATTGAGCATTGTTCAAACGCCACAGCCTACCTGAGTATTGTTGCTGACCATGTCCATCCCGTTATGGCCACACTGTATCCATCTTCTGATGTCTGCTTCGAGCAGAATAACATGCCATGACACAAAGCTCAGATCATCTCAAACTGGTTTCTTAAACATGTCGGTGAGTTCACTGTACTCAAATGTCCTCCACAGTCACCATACCTCAGTACAGTAGAGCACCTTTGGGATGTGGTGGGACGGGAGATTCACATCATGGATGTGCAGCCGACAAATCAGCATCAACTGTGCGATGCCATCATGTAAATATGGACCAAAATCTTTGAAGAATGTTTCCAGCACCTTGATGAATCTATGCAATGAAGTATTAAGGCAATTCTGAAGACCAAAGGGGTCCAACCCAATACTAGGAAGGTGAACCTAATAAATTGTCTGGTGAATGTATTTGTATGGTGTACATCCTCTTAAATACATTTTACACATTTTTATTCCAAATGCAAGTGAAAATCTTTAGGGGTACAAAACACAGACACACATACTGGCTCATTAGTGCTAGATAAAACTAAAACACTACCAAACTTCTGTGATAGTCTGTACCACACTATTAAAAATCTATTAAAAATGCTCTAAAAGGCTCCAACAACACACACTGTGAAGAGGTCCAGTTTGATGATTGAAGTAGTGGATGAAGCATAGCAGACACTAATTGGCTCCAGCTGCTGACAGGACACCTGTCAATCAAGGCAGCCACTCCCCTAACTCAATTGTCTAGGTTGATGAGTTACAAAAAAAAAATCACCCCATTCAGAGTTACGAAGGAGGAAACTATCCATAGAGCCCCAAACCTTGTTTATAAATATGCTTTAAATACTGTAAAGTAAAACCATTTTAACATGGGAGTTAGACTATGGGGATTGACTCCCTTTTGTCACCAGCCTCAAGTGGTAACTAGAGGAACTGCAGTTTTTGCCATTTCTGTATTGGCTTCATTTCTGCTGCACTGAAGATGTTGCAGTGTGTTGCAGCTGTCCAACACGCTGCAAAGCCTCAGACATTAAGTATGCTGGGTTTGTTTCTTTTTTAAGTTCCTTACGTTGCTTGTGTTGCATAGTTTACATTCAGCTAGCTTTTTTACATTATAGTATATTGCATTTAGCTACATTAAATTTAGAAAAGTGAGTCTACGTTTTTGAACATTGTTCTCTCAGCCAAGACCAACACAGAGCAGCATCCACCTGATCGCCCAACACCATCTGCTTCATTATTAGAGGGCAGGTTGAAAACATCAACTATATTGGCACTGCTTGTCTAGGTGCTTATCAATACTTTGATCTGGAAGTAGTACCCATTTAATACCTGTCCTCTCTAGATGTCCCTAAAGTGAAGCTCTTAACAGCTAAAGAGCCAGATATTTCCCATGGGAGCTGGTTGAAAACAGAGAACAAGTGAAAGAGAATATTACATTTAAATTCCCAGGCGGGTGGAAACATGAGCCCCATTGAATTATCTTATGTAATGCATTTGTAATGAAGATGCTCTGTAAATTATAGAAAAGTCAGTTATTATTAACCATGGAGGTGAGTGATCAAAAATAAAATGCACAAAGAGTAGTAACCAGAAATGTTTGTAAAATCCAAAAATATTGTTCTACATTATCTTATTGCAGCTGCTGTTTTCTAAAGTGCATCCACTGGCAGCATCCATTATGCCAGCGATTTCCAATAAGACAAGAAACACAAATATGTGCATTTACCTCAAGCCATGCTTCACAGTGGACTGAAGCAATACAAACACAAGCTCATACTTATATTACTCATCTTAGAGGATCCCAGGAGAGAGAACCTCCCATAGGATTGCTGCTAAGAGTGTCAATTAGCCTTTATGCTGACACACTCATAGTGCACGTGAGCCATTTAAAGACCCACAGATCAGGGATGGTCAGATAATTGCACTGAGGGGAAAATGAATAAACCTCTATAGCAGAAAAAGAGGGCTACAAACATATAATGTGATAACTTAAGTGTTATTTTGGGCGATGTCACACAACTAATGCAATTTCCTGCCCAATTATCTTAAACTGTTTTCTCTAATTTGAGAAGAAGGTGGAATCTGCATTTCAATGCTATAAATTGGAAAGAAAAAAATCATGTCTTTCTCATGAATATCTAAAAAAAACAGTTTTTCATCTTTCTAAAACTCTTATGTGACAGCAGCATTAACACATAATGCAGTACAGCCAGAAGACACGGCACGTTCATGAGTAAGAACTGCAGCTATGGGATGGAAAATCTTTCTCTTCTGCTCCTGTCCACTGAGCTAAAATCCATATCGCACACAAGCTGACATCCTACATTGGAGACTGCAAAAATCATTTGGGGGGAATGTTGGAAATTGCTACCTGAAGAAGATAAAGATAAGGATAAGTGAATACACTATGTATAGGTTTCTGATGGGAAATGCTGAGTACAATAAAAATTTCTCTCTTAAACTTTGAGTCTTGATCACCAAGCAGCAGCCGGTGCTTTTCTTTTTCTTTTTCTTTCTTTCTTTTAAACACATGCATGATCTTAAAATTTATTGTTGATATCTCAGGCTGTTAAATCACTAAGCCAAAGGTACCTGAGAAGGCTGACTCATTGTCTGCTGGAGATTCATTTAGTCAGACCACAGATGGATTTTAGAGGTTACTGTCTGCTTTTCAACACCATTATATCTGGCTTCAAATGTCATATTCACAAGGTGAAAGAGGGAATATCCACAGAGCTTTTACTCTAATTGGTGGCTGTATAAATGCAACAGAGAGAGTGGGGAGTCTTTCTTTACAGACCCTGTGATGAGTCTCCTGACACAACAACCCTCCACAGGGCTCCAGCTGGCCAACTTTGATTGTGGCCAGAAATAAACTTAGCCGTGACTACTTGTGTCATTGGTTTTCAACTGAACATCCTGCCAAGAAGTACAAATGGGAAAAAAAATCCAGAAATCACAAAGCAAATGTGAATATATGATTGAAGTTTCTCTCTCTCTCAAGATTTTCCAATTACCCTACCTGATTTGTGGCCCCAAGCTCCTAGGTCCCTCCTAAAAATATAAATATTTTAATAGTGGATCACAAATATTTACCTTCATTAAAAAAAACAAAAACAGCGGGAATTGCAGTTTTTACCAAATAGTGTTCAAATGTTAAGTAGCACAAAAAGTAAGGAAATTTGTGTTTGCTTGACTTTTTCTTTGTTGTAACAATGCTTCTTGGCAATAAATCTTATATCGCTGGAAAGCTTGTTTATTTCCCCTTAATTGAAGCCACATTTGTAAGGAAAATGCATTTGTGGGTTGCGCCCATGAAAAACTTGCCAAATCTTGTCTGCCAATGCCAAACAGCTTATTCTGCTTGACTCTTGTTTTGAGCTTCTGGTACCCCAGGTGCTGCTAATCAGGTGCAAATCAGGCACCTGATTAGCAGCACCTGTGAGCATGGACCCTGCTACAGCTTTGTAGCCCGTTTCCTCACCCTGTCAGCACTTAGGAACCATAGGCAGTCTTTCACAGATTTGCACTCAAGGTTTGCAGGACGATATTGCTGACGGCTCTCTACCCAGACAATCCAGAACAGACTGCACACAGTCAGTCTCTGGTCTCATAGGGCTGCCAGCAGGCCTGACATGACTGCCCTTCACTGTCAGGCCCATTTGTGCTGGTGTCAGCAAGATGTGCACTAGAACCTGAACATGTGGAGGAATGTTATGTTCAGTGATGAGTCCAGATTCTGCCTACGGCAGTTTGATCATTTGCTCTAGTGTGGAGAACACGGGGAGAACACTATGCAGTCTGGGAGCGAACTCTATCCTCCAAGATGACAACACTCACTCCCACAGAGTGGGGTTTCTCAGAGACTACCTCCAGAACTTGGGAGTGGAGAGGATGGGATTGCCTGCCTGCAGTCCTGAATTCAACCCCATTGAACACTTATGGGATCAGCCTGGGCGTGCTGTTTGTGCCAGAGTGACCAACACAATCACAATGGCTGACTTACAACAAATGCTGGTTGAAGAATGGGATGCCATCCCACAGCAGTGTGTGACCAAGCTGGGGACCAGCATGAGGAGGAGGTGCCAGACTGTTGTGTATGGTTCTTCCACATGCTGCTGAGGCCCCTGTTTGTTAAATGAATAAATTGTTAAATTGCCAATATGTCTTGTTTCTTCAGACTTAGATCATTCAATCCAATAAACGACACCAAACAAGAGTCAATAGCAGAATGAGCTGTTTGGCATTGGCAGTGAAGATTTGGCAAGTTTTTCATGAGTGCAACCCACATACTCAACTCTGCTGCTCAACCCACAAATGCATTTTCCTTACAAATGTGGATCCATTTAAGGGAAAATAAACAGGCTTTCCAATGGTATAAGATTTACTGCCAAGAAGCACTGTTACAACAAAGAAATAATCAACCAAGCACAAATTTCCTTGTAGTGTAGTACATTTACTGAGAACTATTTGAAACTGTGGATTAATACATATTTCATGCTAGTGAGTATGTACGAGTCCTCATCAGATAAGAGAACTGATATTGGACTGTTCTGAGCAGTCAACATTTTTACAATCTTCTATTGTCCAGTTTTGGTGAGCCCGTGCAAATTGTAGCCTCAGTATCTTGTCCTGTTCCACACTGAGTACCACCCAGTGTGGTCTTCTGCTCCTGTAGCCCATCTGCTTCAAGGTTTGACATGTTGTGCATTCAGAGATGCTCTTCTACATATCTTATAGTGGTTATTTGAATTATTGAGTTACTGTTGCTTTTATATTATGCTTGAAGCACTCTGGCCAATCTTCTCTGACCTCTGACATCAACAACCCAGAGAAGTGCTGCTTACTGGATAGCTTCTCTTTTTCAGACTGTTCTCTGTAAACCCTAGAGGTGGTTGTGTGGGAAAATCCGTGCAGTTCAGCAGTTTCTGCAATACTCATACCAACCTGTCTGGCACCAAAAAACCATGTCCCGTTCAGATGATATGCCAAATAATCTATGGTTAGGGTTGAGGACCTTATCACAGATTATGGTTAATAAATGGGACTGCTGCTTTTCTGTTATATCTGAGCACTCATTCATATAAGCACTTTTTCTGTACTTAAATTCACACTCTGATGGAGGTATTGGGGATAACTCTGCATTCAGTATCTTGCCCAAGGATACTTCAATGTGTAGACTGGAGCAGCCAGGGAGCAGAACCACCGACCTTCCGACTGGTAGACAACCTGCTCTACCTCTTGAGCCACAGTCACGCCAGTAACAATCAAGGTAAATGCAAATCTGTCATATTCACCTGTCTTTATAATGAGCACACTGGTGCTGACGTTTGGCACTAAATGCAAAATCATGAGATGAATTATCAGAATAGCTTAACAGTAGCCAGATGTTGCATGTCACACTGATTCAAAATAAAATACAGTCCTTCTGTTAAAGGTAATCAAGGAATAATAGAGCAGATGTAACAGTGTGGCTCACTCATGTGCTTAAGTTTAGTTTTTGAATAACACTGAAGCTCTATGGCTGAAAGAAATGTTTGGGTTTGGTTACACAGCTGATCATTATTAAGATCAATTCACTGTTGCTTTTGGTCTTTTCATTGGATTTGTCCATAATAACAAAGATGAATAATAATTCAAACCACATCCTTTGAAGTAAAAAGTTTGTGAGCTTCAACTTATGTGAACTTAATTGTAAAAACCTGAACTAACCTTGTCTAACCTTGGATCTTTTTTTTTATAATATAAGCTTTTCATTCGCTTTTTGCTGTGGATAAATTTCACTGTAAAACATCAATTTCTCTGTTCAGTTGGAGCTTTTGTCGTGTATGTGCTGTTGTTATGACTGACATTATGTGTCATGTTTATCACACAAAAATATCTATTGGCAACTTATATTGGATATTTTGAAAATATTGAGCTGTACAGCATGAAAGATTGCGCATTTGAATTTAAAGCCACATGTGTCTCGGATCTACTTTCTGGCAGGATCCTTTATTCCCCCCCCCAACTGTGAAATTAGTGACATTTCAAGCCTGTCTCGCTTCACGATGAACAGTGGGATGCAGGAAAGAGGCACATGGGGGATTCCCCACACTCTTGGTATGATTATGATTATGTCAGTTTTTAAGTCACCGTGCATGTGATAAAGCAACAAGCAACACGAAAGCAATGAGTCGGAGCAAAAATTAACTGAAAGAACGCATTAGATTGACAAAAACATGGATGTCACAGACATGTTACATGCAAAGCCCCTCTTACTATTCCTAAATAACATTGCCTGGTCTGATGAGTCTTGATTTCTGCTGCAACATTCGGATGGTAGGGTCAGAATTTGGCATAAACATGAAAACATGGATCCATCCTGCCTTGAATATTTTCTTGGCACACTGATCATCGTTTAAACACCACAGACTACCTGAGTATTGTTGCTGACCATGTCTATTCCTTTATGATGCAACATGTCACAAAGCTCGAATCATGTCAAACTGGTTTCCTGAACATGACAATGACTTCACCGTACTCAAACGGCCTCTTGTGATTTATAGTGTAATTTCCTATCATTTACAAAGTCTTAATTTTCACCATGTAAGTGGTTACACAGTGTAGTGACTAACACATTTGCTTGACAAGTGAAAGGTTGCTTCAATTCCAGCTTGAGACACAAATTCCCTTTGGACTTGCATCAGGAAGGGCATCTGGAGTAAAACTCTGACAAATCAAAACATTAGAACACGGGAGCAGCTGAAAGTAGCTTTAATTGTAATGTAGGTACAGCAGAAAAATGCTGTAACTGGCAGTTTTGAGGCCCTCAGTATTTTTCCAAAGTTACAAATACTTAAAGTAATAAGTTTGTCCTTTTCTTTAAAACTGCAAAATGTCACTGCCTTATTCTAAATTCATTAGGAACCAATAATGAAAATTACTGATGCTGAAAATTACACCCTAAATTCAGAAGAATTACATGTTAAATGTTGGGTAATTACAGTGTAAGTCACAGGCTGATTTTTATAATTTTCATTTAAATTCACAAGTTAGAGGAACAAGTTGTGAATGTAATGCTTTACTTTAATTATACATATCATAGCTTAATTTTATCCAACACACATTTCCTCTGGACTAAAAATTTTAAACTATTTTCGAAGACTGAAGACTGGGCCTGTCTAACTACTTCGAAAGAGAACCATTGCTCTCTGCATATGGCCAGTCACACCTCTGTTACAATTAAGTGTGCACACTATGTTGTTGTTTTCTGCTGCAGGATGACTTCTTCTTTATGACACTGTGTTTTTACCTTTTTATGCTGCAGAATAAATTTGGAGTGAGATAGACACCTCTCTGATGACACTGCATGACGGATATGAATCTAAACATCTGAAATTAGAATTGCTACCTTATATCGGCTTTTTAAATCTGTTATGGTTCTGGTTATAACAACTAACTCAATCATTGTTCACACTAAGACTTGGCCAGTTTGTGTTCAATCTATATGACAAATCCACTCAGATAAACACCTCCTTACCTAAACCCCCAGAGAGGAGATTACAAAATTATGACGTTGAAGATATCAAAACATTTGGGAAGCTGTTTAAAGTAGGGACCATGAAGACATTTAAAAAAGCCCTCCCAGTACCTCCTTTTATCAAATGCTTCCTGATTATAGACACTCATCTCAGAACAAGGCAGACACTGACAATTAGATAAACTGCCTCTTGGTAAACTTATGTGAGACAAACAGGAAGGAAGAGGATTTTTATCTTGTATTTTCTGAAATCACAGGTGAGCAGTCTTAGAAGAAAACTTTAATGGAAGGTATTGTGTATTGGTAATCGACATTTCTGCTGTAACACCAACACAAAGTAAGCGGTTTTCATAGTGTTTCCATCCCTTAAATGTGGCATGAAATAAAGCTACAGCACTGATACTGGGTGCCACAATGAACCAGAACAGGTGCACCCAGAAGCATACCCACACATACATCACAAGTTTCACATGTTTATTTACAGACAGGATACCACTAGCAACCTGGATGCAGATGAGTTTCACTAGAAAGGTATAATTAATGAATGAGCAGGTAAGCAATGCTAGCAGGAGGGCAAGGAGGGAGGCCTGATGGGTAAGTATTACTGCGAGGGCTACGGAGAGTGGGCAGGCAGGCAGGTACTTCAGGTAAGAGTCTATTTTCTTTGGAGGGGAGCCAGAAAACTACTCCAGGGCAAGTGGGTATTCTTGGGTAAGAGCCTCTCTTTGGGAGATTCCCAGTCCAGAACTTCAACAGCTTCTTGCAGCAGGGGTCAAGCAGCCAGGGCACACCAGGAGGGAACTAGGGAGGGAGACGAGTGTTCAAGGTTAGTACACAAATTTACAGCAAGTAAAACACAAGAAAACATGAGCCTGATTATTGCTACTAAACACAACAATCTGGCCCGGTCCTTAAATCCACTGCAGGTAATGAGGAAATGGAGGAAAGGTGTGGTGATGAACTCCGACCACAGCAGCTGTCTGCTCCAGGTAGAGTTTCCTGGAGAGGGAATGCCTGCCACACCCAGCAGGGACAAGAGAGAGGGATGGAACTGCCAAACCATGACAAAAAGTCAATACATTTTGGCTAAAATGATTGAAATACCCCTTTTTCACAGCTTTCAGATGTTTAGCAGTGAATAATAGTGAATAATGAACTGGCATCATGTATAACAAATTAAATGACTACTGTATGTACAAGCTGCATTGTGAGCCTGGAGAGTTTTGAAGGGTTTCCAGAGTCCACAGCATTCATTCATCATGTGCCAGTCACCCTTTTTTATGGCCTTTTTATTCTATTTTTTCAACTAAACACAAAAGGACTGTTATCACTCTCCCTCTCTGTGTTTTTTAATGCTCTGTACTGTTTTAGTCCATTTTAGGTACGTATTCTAAACTAAATTCAGAACTGAAAGGGTGGGAGGGTGTTTGGGATGTTTGTGGCTAATGCATGTGGGGTGATCTGGACTGTAAAAAGTCTACTTTTTTTTCTGAACCCTTCTCCACCTAATAATAATAATTTCTATACAGTCCCTAACACAAATACCACACACTTGAGCCACAACACCACAAACTGCAGCCTCAAATGAATTGGTAGCTCTCTGATACACTGTCAATAACTATTAAACATTAAAAGGTTCACATTTATTTCTATTGGAATAAGGCTGCTGACATGTTAAGACTGATGTGAATCTGAAATGTCATGGTTACATGTCACATGAAAAAAAAATAATTTAGAATAATTTAGTTATAATAATTACAAAACAATTGCTGTAAAAGTTAAAACAATAAACTAAAAACAAGTAATCATAATAAAATAAAAGAGACTTTCCAGGCTCTCAACCATTAGACACTGAAATCAGTTTCTCAGTAGCTTACAACTGAAAAGTGCTGTAGCAGAAAAACATTGTGTCATTGTTCTTTTGTGCCTGTATCTGTGACTAAAGCTCTCACTCTGCTTCTCTAAAGTCTGAACACTTTTTGAGAGAATTTTCCATTTATTACACCTCAAAAAGTGCAGACAGGAAAAGCTTGTTGTGGTGTTAAGCTGCTATGAATGTCACTTCAGGGTTGTAAAGTGGAAAAACTGAAAATGTAAACTGTTGCCATTTCTGATGGAAATCAACAACTGATTTTCATTTATCTGAGACGGCACAGGGAAAGCAAAAGCCCCGTGTTGGATCTTATATTTACGTGGATCACAAAGATGAAGGTATGACATTTGGCTGATTGAAATTTAATTAGATTGGGAACAGAAGAAGGACTGAAAGGAAACACTTAACAAATATTACACAAGATTTTACCTAGGCTGCAGCTGCTGAGAGCAGCTTCTGTCCTGCTGTAGTGCTTTATAACCTTATTTTATCAGGCATACTCCTGCAGCCTTCGCTGACAGCACTTGTCATGTTTCAGATATATTCTGATGCATAATGATTAGGATTTTATTATGTCACACAATTTGAATTACTGTTTTCATTGACTTTTAATTGTTCAGGTCTTTCTGGGTTTATCTCTTTTTTTTCTGAAATACTTAACCAACTGTTTAGCTAACCATTTTAATGAATTATCCATAAAGTTTGGCTAATCATTTAAACCTTTATTCTATAGGTTTCTTTTAGCTGTTGCAGTCTTTGAATGTTTGACTGTTGCTTTAGGTAATTACAGCTAGAGCCAAGTATTTGTATTTGGACAAAGATACATATATTTGTAATACACAGCCAAGTGAAGAACACTCTCGAGGAGATAGACGTATCATTGTCAAAGTCTCCAATCAAGGGATGCCTTCATGAATGTAAATACAGAGTGCTTACAACAAGTGCAAACCACTGGTTACACTCAAGAGCCAGAAGACCAGATTAGAGTGTGCCAGAAAACATCTTAAAGAGCCTGCACAGTTCTGAAAAAGATTGTTTGGACAAATTAAACCAAGATGAATTTGTACCAGAATGATGGGAAGAGAACCAGCTCATGATCCGTAGCACACCACATTATTTGTCAAATATGGTGGAGGCAATGTTATGGCATGAGTATGTATGGCTGCCAGTTGAACTGGTCCACAAGTGTTTGTTGATGACGTGACTGCTGATAGAAGTAGCAGGATTAATTCTGAAGTGTACAGGACTTTACTCTCTGCTCTGATTCAGCCAAATGCCACAAACCTGATTAGATAATGACAGACAAAAGCATACTGCAAAAGCAACCCAAGAGTTTCTCATAGCAAAGAAATGGGATATTCTTCAATGAACAAGTCAGTCACCTGATCTCAACCCAACAGAGGATGCTTCACAGTTATTAAATTTTAAAAATTGAATGTAGAGACCCACAAACAAGCAGCAACTGAAGATGGCGGCAGTAAAGGGCTGGCACTTATATAACACCTTTCTACTGAATTTGAGCACTCAAAGTGCTTTCTACTACAAGTCTCATTCACACAGTGCTTTCATCTATACCGAAGTACTTTTATCTATCATTCACACACATTTACACTCCAGTAAATGCAACAGGGACAACTTGGGGTTTAGTATCTTGCCCACTTTGACACGAGGAACTGGGGAATTGATCCACCAGTCGCCCAGGTGGTAGACTACCCTCTCTACCACCTGAGCCACAGCCACTGTGGAGTTGGGGCACTACTGTGAAAATGTAAGTACAGCCGTTCTGTTTCCATCGAACTTAGGAGGGTAAGTAGCAGCCAGGTGCTGCTAATTAAATGTACATGATTAACTGTGGCAAACCTCTATAAAAGCAGAAGTTGTGATAATTTGAGCTTGTTTTGCAGCCATAGGACCTAGGCACATTGCATTCCAAGCACAGCAGCAAATCTACAACAGAATGCTGAAAAAGAAAAGACTCAAGGTGTTGCAATGGCCCAGTCAAAGTCCAGACCTCTACCTGATTGAAATGCTGTAGTGGGACCTTAAGAGAGCTGTGCATGAACAAATGCTTGCAAACTTCAGTGAACTGAAGCAGTGTTATAAAGAAGAGTGGGCCAACACTCCTCTATAACCATGTGAGAAACTGATACAGAAAATTATTATTTCAAGTTATTGCTGCTAAAGGTGGTTCCACAAGCTACTGAATAATTTTTAAAGGACTATATGTTTATTTATTTATCAGGAATGTAATTTGGTCTGAGCATCTCTATATCTGATATTCAAAACATACTGTAACTATACTTCCTCATTGCTCAGTGTTGGAAGTTCATAGCAAGAAGAATGTAGGAAGTTTATCACACCACGGAGGCACATTACTTGATACATGCTTAGTATGAAGTTGAGATGAAAAACACAGAGGATTTCTCAGAATTAGCCCTTTTATGTTTATTTTAAATCAAAATATAGAGAGCAGTATCAGTATTGATAAAAGCCTTACCATACCCATCTCTAGTATTTTTGGTTTTAAGCTGATGGGACTTTTCAACCATTTTGATTCCTTTTGCAGCTGCAAACGATGCCAATGAGAGTCTGAACCGAAGCAGCCAACTGTGGACTTTAAAACCGAAAAAAAGGAGTAAATTAAAAGATGCTAAAATGCCAAGTAGAATTAAGAGGGACTGCAGTAGCTAGTGATTACTTTCTACGTATCTGTCACAATGAGCAACGGCTTAAATATTTCTTCCACTGTTGATGTAAAAATATTGATTGTTTTGTTTTTCATCTAAATGCCAAACTACTGCTTAGGGTAAACCTTATTTTCATTTAAAAAGCAACTATTGCTGACTGTCTGTAAAAGATGAGATACAGCAGTCAACTGTCAAAAATGAGATGCTGTGTCCTTATTGTGCACTGTTACAAAGTCACACTACTCCTGCTCTGCTTCTGACAGACAACAGCCATTACTCAGACAACACCAGGAGGATGCTTGGCAGGGAAATGTAACCGTAGGTTGTTTAAAGCATTTGACCTTACCTCTATTGCTCTTATATTTTTGCTGAAAACAATGACGAATGAAACTGGGCGCTTACCCCTCCTCCCGTCTCACAGAGGCATTAATCCGCCTTCAGAGATTAGATTATTGTGGACATTTCCATTCTTTTTAAATCCTGTATATTCTCACTGAATGCAATCAACATTTTGAATCTTGTAAAGAGGCCAGCATACTATACAGTACAGTGATCCAGCAACACCCAGCTATAAATTTAGCAAGTGCAAATGTGTTTGTGCAACTACAATTAACTTAACAGATAGCTGCAGTAGAGGGAAGAGGGCCTTGAGAGGGTTTACAGTGATGCAAGAGGACTGGAAGGGGTGTGCCAATCCAGCAGCCAGGTCCACGACTGAGCATGTGGACAATGGGGAATGTCCGGAATGCATTTTAATCTCCATGTTCTTAAGTAACCCCAACCTTGCTGGACACTTATTGTATAAGCAGGAGTTTGTGAAAATATGTTAAGGCACTTTGTTTCACAGTCTTCATGGAGCTGAGCAAAGGTGTGCATGCATACATTTTTATAAGTTCTGCTGGTGGTGATAAAGAGTTTCACAGGGAGCTAGCATCAAAGGAGCTAGAAGTTAATATTCTATCCCTCTTTTTAAGCTCTGTCATGTAATGAGGTGATTACGTACATAAACTAAGTGGACAACAAGAGACAAATTACTTCTACATAATCCTACAGATCCTAGATTTGATGTATGGTGTAGTAAATTTGCATTGATATTCTGTTTGGCTGTAGGTAGATCATTGTAAAGCAGTCCCTAGTGTTTTTCGTTTTTTAAATTCTGTTCCTGCTTCTAATGTGGCAATGGAGTCTTTCACAAGGAATGACAGACTGACACCTCTGAATTTCAATTAAATTAACTGGGCTTGCAGAGCATTTTGGAAAAGAGTTTTGTTGTATTAAAATTCAGCTGAAAATGTTCCACGCTGGCATTTTTAACCGTGTTTAGTATTTAATCATATGAAGTTCAATTCAAGATAATGACTCGAGTATGACGCATGTAGGAGGAAAAAAAAAGCCCTAAAAGTAGCACCCTGATTGTCCTAATGTGGGACAGAACGACATTAAAATATTAAAGCAGTGCTGTTTTCTGAGTTTGTTCAGAGCAATATTCAGCTGTGATGTAATCAGGCTAATCAAATGGGTTTGAAGATGAAAGAGCACTCTGTGGGATCACTGGAGCTGCACGGACTATACAATGTCTTTCCATTAGTGAGGATATTGGTATTGGAGAGGCAGTGTATATCTTAATTCTTAGCTTTCTATACAAACTGTCTGGAAAGTACATAAATGTCAAACACTCAGTAAGACATGCCAAGTGCTCTAATAATGTAATTGATTTTTTTTTTTAAACATTGATTTCCTCTTTTCAAGTTAAAGCTGAGAGTGCCTTTTATTTTTTTGGCTATCCTGGAGGAATTTAGAGGTGAGTTTATTCACTGGATCAGATAAATCCTTGAATCCAATCTCTGTATATAAGTTAACACTCTGTCAAGGCCTCAGTCAGTCATTAACACACTAATTGACTGACATGCATGAGTTAAAATCTTGGCCAGTGTTTTGCATGAATGAGCTAAAAACAGCATTCATGTTTCCAGTGAATAAAAAGGAGTTTGCATTTAAAGACTGTGATGTATGTGTCACTTACTCTCACAAGAGTGGATGGGTACAAGTGAAGCGCATGCATATGATGCACTGTAAACAACAATGTACTATAGCTTGCTGGCATGGTTAGTGCTAGCAGAGATTATCACAATGCAGCTACTGTAACACTCGTACTGCTGTCACAAAAATGTGACGTGTTATGAGCAGATGAGCGTGAATTCAGACAAAATAGTCAGAATATCAGCAAGATTTGCAACAAAGTTGAAATACCATATTGACTTGAGTCCTGAGAAATATCTGATGTGAGATTCGTAACAAGAAATCATTAATTATTAATATGAAGCAAAGGCCACAAAGTTCCTGTAGAGCTGAATCTGTGCAATTAAGTTTTTTTGTTTTGCTTTTTCCTTGCTTTTAAAAAGCAGTCTGTGACGCTATTGTATTAATTGCTTCATTTAGTTTGGGAAGTGGCTATGACTGGGAACTGCATACATAGTAGCCACATTTAAGAAAACATAAGAAATGGATGTCCATCCATCCATTTTCTTCCACTTACCTGAAGTCGGGCTGCAGTGGCAGCGGGCTAAGCAGGGCATTGCAGACATCCTACTCCCTTGCAACACTTTCCAGTTCCTCCTGGGGGATCCTGAGTCATTCCCAAGCTAGAGGAGATATCTAATCTCTCCAGCGGGTGCTGAGTGCATCTTAATTAAATGCCCCAACCACCTCACCTGACTCCTTTCAACATGAAGGAGCAGCGGCTCTACTCCGAGCTCCCTCTGGGAGAAATGAATGTGAACTCATTTATTTTCAGGCTGAATTGTAAAATTTTCCATTTCTGAACTATAACAGTGTGAGTGTGAGTGTGTGTGTGTGTGTGTGTGGGGGGGGGGAGTACTGTAATATCAGTCCATGGAGTATTTAAGAAAAAATAAAAATAAGTCACTCTCTGGTTATAAATTTTCAGACTGAGGAACTATAGCTCTTCCTTGTCAGATGAGTCAAGTTACTCTATATTTTGACAGTCGGAAGCAACACAAAACAAGACATCTGATGTCCTCACATTGGACTTTGGGAATTTATTAAGGCCATCTTTCTTTTTCTGTAAATTTTAAAATGATTAACTGATTAATCAGTAATGAAAATACTCAAACCATGTTAAAAAATGTGACTAAATACTTAAAATATGGTCAAACCTTTCACTGTTACCTTCTGAGTTTGAGATTTTAAAAGAAAATTATGGGTAGAAAATCATTGATTCTCTGTCCTGCCTTTTCACTGGGAAAATGAAATGCGCCACACAACTCTACTTAATCATTTTCTCTATAGTTATAAATCTTTTTCTAAACAATCAACTGCCTGTAAACACTAAGCAAACACAGGCAAAGTTTGTTTTTGTTTCAGAGTATATGTGTGTTTTTTCACTGCACCTCTGGCTGTTTGTGGGCTGGACTCAACATGCCTGCAGTCAAAATTGTTTCTCTGAACAGACAGCCTGCAATGGTCCACCCCCCCTTCCAGCAGTGACATAATTACACCAGACAAGTCTCATAAGCAAACTGAAATCTCTATTTACAACAAAAAACACTGGACTTTAAATTTATGGAATATCATAAGGCATGATGTAACATGTCATGCTACTCATGCTGCCCTCATGAACTCTCAGATGCATAATGCTGGAGGTAATTCACTCTGCTGGCCATACAGTAAAGAGGCTGCAAAGCAGCAGCAAACTGAGTCACAAACAAGTCTTGTGGTACAATTTTAACCTAAACATACACAAAAATAGAGGTTCCACTTCTGACCATCACACAGAGCTTTCTGTTAAGACACTGGACACTCATGATTTCATCATTTCATGAAGGAAAAATGACTCCAATTTGCTTCTGGAGGCTGTGCACGACCAATGAAAGGTCTGTTAAGAGAAAAACACTCCTTTGGTAATTTAGGATTTATTGCTTTATAGTAAAATGTGATGCTCTATTGCTGCAGCAGGTAACTGGGTGAATCAAAAGCTGATCCTGTAGGGGATTATCACAATAGAGCAAAAGATGGATAGGTGGATGAATTTGAATATCCCATCTTCATTCTGATGGGAACATAAAGATGTGCACTAAATTACATGGCAACTCATCATAGCTTTATTATATTGCAACTTCGTGATAACACTGAAGGTGATCACCAGTCATGCATATAAGTGCAAACATTTTCTCTTTGACCTGCTGGTAATGTGACAAGAAAAGTCAGGGGATTAAATTCACAAGGATGGGACCATGAAATAAGTGGCCTGACTGACTGAGACACTAAGATAGCTATCCACAGAGCCATCCAGAAACACTTTATCCAGCCTGGTGGTGGATCTGGTGGAGATACAGTACTGTGCAAAAGTTTTAGGCTGGTGTAAAAAAATGCTGTAAACAAAGAATGCTTTCAGAAATATAAATAATGATTGATTATTTCTATCAGTTCACAAAATGCAGGACAACGACCCCAAACATACAGCCAAAGTCATTAAGAACTATCTTCAGCGTAAAGAAGAACAAGAAGTCCTGGAAGTGATGGTATGGCCCCCACAGAGCCCTGATCTCAATATCATCGAGTGTGTCTGGGATTACATGAAGAGACAGGAGGATGTGAGGAAGTCTACATCCACAGAAGATCTGTGGTTAGTTCTCCAAGATGTTTGGAAGAACCTACCAGCCGAGTTCCTTCAAAAATTGTGTGCAA